>JAOTBA010058450.1:0-12363 GCA_025629845.1 Erythroxylum squamatum | reverse complement strand
GGCCAATAAAGCAAATAAAAATTAAGTTAGTACAAAGTTAAAAATAATTCAAAGATGCATCAAATATATGGTAATCCTCCAACGAAAAATATAGCATATATAGTTAATACTTTATCTATTCCTTATAGTTTGTAAACAAACAATTAAAAAACAACAAAACAAGTTCATCACATATAACAAAGCATTCCATCGAACACGTTGAGTGCACAAAATTTTTAACCCTATCTAAACACAAATTAATTAAATCTTCCCATTATTTACATGAAAAACCCTAACACAAGAACAATCAAACCCAAATAAACAAACTAATGCAATTAAATCAGACTAAAAAAAACAAAGCATTTCAACCCACGGCTTACCTTCGGAATAGGCGGAGGAAATGACGCCCTTACCTCACCGCCAGAGAAGATGAAAAGGTCGGTCGGTCGGAGACACTGCACGTGGTTGGAGGACAGATGGCAATGGACGTCGGAGGAGGAAGCTGGAGGAGAGGACCGAGCTGCGACCGAAGGAAGAGGAGGGTAGCTACGCGCGCGAGGAGAGCCAGGGAAGGGAAGAGCTATGTTTTTAACTTAACCAAAACGACGTCGTTTTTGTTCTTAACCAAAACGAAGCTTCACTTGATAGAAACGACGTCGATTTGGTTGAACCAAAACAACGTCATTTTAATTATGTTAAACAACGTTCTTATTTCACCAAAATGACGTTGTTTTGGTTAAGCCGAAACGATGTCATTTCGGTTGAAGGAAAACAACGCTCTTAACTTCACGAAAACAACATCGTTTTTGTTAAACCAAAACGACGTCATTTCGATGAAGTTAAATAGCGTTCTTAACAACAAGAATACTGACGAAAATCTTTCCATCGCCAAACATTTCCTTATCAACGACAACTTTACCGACCGATTAAGAAATTTCGTTGCAAGTTACCGATGGAAATAGCTTCATCGCTATAGTTCCGTCACTAATTTTTGCCGCGAATTTTTTGCTCCAAATATGACAACGGATATCTGTTTCATCGCTATATGAGTATAATTGAGCGACGGCATTGACGTTTTCGTCGTTATTTTCAAACGGTAAACTTTTCGTCGGTAAGTTTTCGTCGCTATTGGGCGGTTTTCTTGTAGTGAATAACTTAATAGTTTAAAATATTTTTAGTATTTTAAAAATATAATATATGTATAAATCAAAGGAGAATCACGTTTTAAATATCTTCATTTTCTATTTATCTTTCTTTTGTTAGAATAAATATTGCTAAGGCAATAGTTCAAGCAAATGGATTGAAGAATGTTGTTCGCAGTGCTATTGAAGTGGATTACGATGGTCTAGAAAATAGAGTGCATCACTTCACCTCGCAATATATTGGAGCATTGTCGGATGGATTGGGCCAACATATTAATTTTGACGCATAATATAAAGATGAAATGAACTTATATTAAGCAAGATTTGTTAAGATTAAAATCTTTAATAATGTATTATTTGAACATCAAAATTAAAATAGTTAAATTCATTTATGACCTTTAAAAAAAATAAAAAAATAGATTGATAGATTGAAGTTGAAGAACAACGTGAAGAGAGGAGTAGTAGTAATCTCCTTAGTGTCTTACAATAACAACGACAACACCCTCCGCACTACAAACAAACCAATTGGAACAACAACATAGTAAGAAGATACGACATCGTTACTTATCCAAGGCAAATCGATTGTAAAAGAGGTAAAAGACCACTCCCATCTACATATCGAAGATGCTAGTGTTTCCAAACTAGGGCTATGAGGATAAAGGTAATCTAGAGACTTCCCAGCCCACTTCCATGATCATATTGACAATATGACAAACCAATTTCCTAAATAACGTAGCATATTTTCACCGAGATAGTCCACAAAAATAATCAACTAAATACACCATTTATACTTCATCTCCATGGAAAGATTAGGTCGGACGTTGCGTGCAAAGATACATTTTCTTGTTTATGATGGTTGTTTACTACCCTATTGTTGGTATTTGAGATTTTTCTTTCTCTTCCTGGCTGATTTCCTTTTTGTAGTTTTTGACTGCACACAAAAATATCTTGGAAGGTTAGGGATTTGGGCTGCATCTGATGGAGAATCACTATCCTCTTCTGCCAAATCTAGACTGCTTTCCAATGGGGAAACTATTTTTTGTTATGCATTCTGGGAGCTGGTATTCCTAGTCCCCTAACTTACCACATCGTAATCACTAGAGTTTACCATTGTTGTCTATTCTTCATACTCCAACCTATTCTTAGAAATCTCATTTTGCCCAACAGTTGCTAATGAAGACAACATGTTGACCCAATCCATTTGACAATGCTCCAAATATTGCCAGGAGAAATGAAGCACTTCATTTTCCAGACCATCGCAATCCACTTCAATAGCACTGCGAATAACATTATTCAATCCATTTGCTTGAACTATTGCCTTACCAATAGCAGAATATGACATAACTTCACCATCAACACCTTCCTTACTAATTACATCCTCTATAGTACAGCTATTTTTAACAACCTCAAAAGGGACTATATCAGGTAATACACAAGTAACATCAGCCATAGAGCATTCAACTGCATCAAAACCACCATTAACAACATCCACATCACCACTAAGAAGAATATATGCCTTCACTAAGGGTGCTTCAAAGACAACTCCACTATCTTTAATTATTGCGCCAACCTTATCATCAATTACAATAGAAACCAGTAACTCCTCATTAGCATGCTGAATATCCACAACATAATCAATATTCACATTAATTGCATTATTCTCCCTCTCATCCTCTTTAGAAACGTTGTCAAGGTGCTTATCTAGTTTAATCACAATAAAATTCTGATTGTTATCCTACTGAATATTCACAACATCAACTATATTCCTATTAACGACGTTATACTCCAAAGTCGTGTCCTGCACTTCCAGTAGTAGATCAAGGGATTGCTCCATAGCAGTCGAATTCCCTTCCGTTAACTCCAAAATCTGCTCCTTCATAATTGATTTTTTCTTCAAATTCCTGCCTCCTGACTCGATCGCCTTTAGGAATAGGGTTATGATGAACCACTAACGTAAGGGAGTCAACTCCCTCCCCTTTGGATGCCTCTGCTTTGCCAGGCTCCATAATTTCATAATGATTCCTTGTTTTAATCTTATTCTCGATCGGTTGCCATGTTTTCTTCCCAGTTGTTGGTTTCCAAGGGTAAGAAATATTAACCTCAGATTCATCAATTCACCATTCTCGCCTAACTTCATTATAAGCAGTAGATTAGGGAGTGTCATGTCCCTCCTCACTTCAATACATATTTTGGCATAGCACACACACTCCATATTGGCTGTTTGAACTTCCATGCTAATCGGTTTACCTAAAGAGCTTGCTAGGAAACTAAAGTCATCCATACTCCAGAATTCTAACAGAACGTTATAAAATTGGATCCATAAAGGGATAGTTTCTATTTTACCTTTGTTAAAATCGAATCCAGGTCTCCATCTTTAGATGAACAATGGCTACCCACTGACATGTCACGACCCCTGTGCCAGTATTTCTGGAATGTTGCTTTCGGAGTTGAACTTGAAGATGAATGAGTCATCATCCCGAAGCATGACTTTCTCTAAGCCTTTCTTCCTTCACTGAGCCTTTTCCCAATCTTGCACAACTGGAAAAGCTATTCGCTTATTCCAGAATACCCCAACCAATGCAAAAGCCCATAAATTAGCTCCTGCGTTAGGGAGTTCCACAAGAGGGTTAAAATTCCATCATTCGTGACATTTTAGAAGTGTCGCAGGGCACCTTGATTGCACTGAATCTGAGGCTTGGATTTCCATGCTCCTACACTTTGTTTTATGCTCACTGTATTTGTCATTAAGTTGGAGTCTTGGGTCATCGATTTATGCCTTGACCCATTCGTATGAGCAGAATTCGTACCTACCTCTGTTGGGGATGCATTAGGATGCCTCTCCGGGAAGCCTCGAAGGACTTTTGTACTGAGAGTTGGGAATTCATCTTAGGAGCGGGAGGCTTCCACATTCTCCATAGATGACAGAGGAGGTCCCTCCGCCAAGACGAAAGGTACAGCCACCGTGGAGTTACTAAGGAGCTCGCATGAGTCGTAGCATTAAGGTGGTCGTCAGATCTAGAGGTGGGGATCTCTCAGATCTCACTCACACCCACACCTCTCGCAGATCGCTTCTCTTACACCTCGCTCCTAGACATCTACTCTTTCCCAGTCGCCTCTCGTGCACAAACTCTTGCTCCCTTTAGATCTGGGTCGTCACGCCTCCTGAAGCTTGCAGATCTCGCTCCCCTCGCAACGAACTTTTGTTTAGTAAATAGCTGATCATCAATTTTTTGATGGATTGTAGATATTTGACTGTTTGACCATGTCAAACCACTGATAATCATATTTGATAATCAGTTGATTAGGTCAACAAATTGAACCCAATCTGCTATTTTTAAAAATGCTCTTATAAGGAACGTTTTACTCCAACGACTGAGAAATTAAGGGATGATAGGATAATTGTGCCCAAAAGTTATTACAAATTACTCAATCTGTTATATTTTATTATTACTTTTCCTTCACCAAACATTAGTACCGTAAACTTCACCGATGCATTGCTATTAATATGGAGGAAGAAGGTAATAATATTATTATTTAATTTTTTATTATCATTATTATATGTTATATTTTTTATTAGATTTATAAACTTAATTTTTGTGAAATTAAATATCTAAAATTTAAATTCTTATAAGACTATTTAGAGAAATACTAAGATATAATATTCATGTCCTTATAAAGTTTTTTTTTTAAGTCATGCCCTCATAAGTCATTTTATACATAAACAATACTAAACAGTTAATTTTACCAAAAATCTTTTAAAAAATAACTAATATTATCCGTTGGTCAAATCAACCTATATAGTTCGCTGTCAACTAACAGCTAATGCAATCGGTTGATTGTCAAACAGAGCCTATATGATTATATACCAAAATATTTGATTAGTTGATCCTATGTTAAAATTAAAAGAACAGACTATTAATTTGATAAATGTTACTATACCAATTAACGTTAATTTTGGAAATTAAATGGACTGCCCCCACAATAATTGGAGTGTTCAAAAGTCAAATCGTCTCATCGTTGTATTCTATATTTCCAATAGTTGCAGTGTTCAACAGTCAAATCGTCTCATCGTTGTATTCTATATTTCCAATAGTTGCAGTGTTCAACAGTCAAATCGTCTCATTGTTGTATTCTATATTTCCACCACAAAAAAAATAATTTATTTATTAATTTTAAGAACTGGACGACCACCAATTAAACTAATTACGGTCCTTCCTCGTCCACTTATAACGTGTGGGCTATGTTGGGCAAACAATGTATGATCAAAAGAAGGGGGAAAAAAAGTGGTGGTCAAAAGAAAAGAAAAAGAAAAGACAAGAAGTCATTAATTTCTTAAGAAAATGTCAAAGTTTGGCCATCAACACAAATGTACTCTCAAGTTGTGGTTTAAGTTTGATGTTGTTTTCCAAACATCTGTAGGAGAAAAAGATAACACACCAAGAACCACGAAATTTTGTGGTTCACTCAGGATTCAAATTTCTGTGTAATTTACACGACTTCAATGATACATTAAATATTGCTGAACAATTTACCTGTTCCAGTGTCCGTCAACCGCGTAAAGAGTTCTAAGGGATGATGTCTCGTAAATCTTTCCCTGAATAGCGTGAGGTCCTCTGCGACCAAGGAAAGACCTAGCTGTGTAACATAAGTCTGCTTCAATGCTTGTCTCTTCACAGCATATTTTAACGTTACCAACCCATTCAACCCCAGGTGGGAAAAACCTAATTGAGAGCTTTGGTGAGTTCATGACGTAAGTCTCTCCATGATTCAATAGCTTAAGCTGCTTTTTACTGTGCACCTCAGCTTCCTCTTTCGTACCTGTACGAAATTCATATATTTTATTTAATAAGTCATTAATTTACACTACTTGATTGTTCAATTACTTACAATAATGAACTCTAGCTTTGTCAAATATGTGAATTTTATTATGATTATTGTCATTAGTTCCTTTCGATGTCTTGCCAATTGTAAATTGTGACCCTTCACAAGCTGGGATTTATTCCCCTGTTTTTATTTTCATATGTTACCTTATACTTGAGACCATCCATTCATCAACTAAATCCAAATTGTGAGGAATCACAGGCTACAATTGGCAGGACAACGAAAGGAACTGATGACAATAATCTTAATAAAATTTACATATTTGACAGCTACAGCCACCATCTGCCCTCACAACCCGCAATTAATTGTCTACTTGCGGAGTTCCACCGCTATAGTAATGAGTAATGACAAAGATTACGACGCCGTAGCACATTTCAAACTACTTGCATCGGTGCATGTGCAATTTGATGGAAGCAAGACACAACTTTACCACGTCGGTGTTAGAACTTACAAAATGAAATATATCGTATCAAGAGAAGACTCTGTCTTGTGATGTGATCAATATCCACATTTTTTCAACCTTATCTGAACTTTTAGACAAGTTGTATTCAGTCTTTTTAGCTGATTAATTTTTTAGTTTAATTTTTAATTTTAAATTTAGTTTAATAAAATTTTATTAACAACTAATCATTTAATCATTTAATTTTTATAAAATAAAATAAAATAATTAATTTTTATTAAACACCCTCTTATTTTAATTGATATGAAATTCTTTTCAAATCCTTAATTTTCTTCCACAATCTAACAAACCTTTTACACTTTCGTTTTCTTATTTTATCGGTTTAATTTTAGAAATAAAATTTTTTAAGTAAAGTAAATCATAAGTAGGGTATTGATTACATTAAACAAAGAAAACATTTTGACCAAAGTGCGTTACGAGGAACCTGGGAAGAGGGTGTTGACACCAAACCATGTCGGTGTTTTCCTTCTCGTTCGTCGCATGGAGGGCCGTAACTGGTGGGTGGTGACACACCTGCCATTGTGAAACCCCAAAATGCTTTTTCAGATTTTGTTATAGGGTAAGAATTAGTTTAGTATCCGTATAGCTTTTTAATCCAGATTTTTGGTGAGGGTTTTTTAATGCTTTTGAATAACAAATCATTTAGCATCAGAATTTTTAGTTTTTAATTAAATTTTAAATTTATGTAAATAATAACTTAATAGTTTAAAATAGTTTTAGGATTTTAAAAATATAATAAATGTATAAATCAAAAAGAGAATCACGTTTTAGATATCTTCATTTTCTATTTATCTTTCTTTTGTTAGAATAAATATTTTTTTTTTGCTTAAGTAATAGTTCAAGCAAATGGATTGAAGAATATTTTTCAAAATGCTATTAAAGTGGATTGCGATGTTATGAAAGATGAAGTGCATCACTTCACCTCACAATATATTGGAGCATTGTCAGATGAATTAGGCCAATATGTTGATTTGACGCATAATATAAAGATGAAATGAACTTATATTAAGCAAGACTTGTTAAGATTAAAATCTTTAATAATGTATTATTTGAACATCAAAATTAAAATAGTTTAATTCATTTATGGATTTTGTTAAAAAAATTTTAAAAATAGATTGATAGGTTAAAGTTGAAGAACAATGTGAAAAGAGTAGTAGTCATCTCCTTAGTGTCCTACAATAACAACGACAACACACTCCGCACTACAAACAAACCAATTGGAACAACAACGTAGTAAGAAGATATGACACCGTTACTTATCCAAGGCAAATCAATTGTAAAAGAGGTAAAAGACCCCTCCCATCTACACATCGAAGATGCTAGTGTTTCCAAAATAGGGCTACGAGGACAGAGATAATCCAGAGACTTCTCGGGTCGCTTCCATCATCATATTGACAATATGACAAACTAACTTCCTAAATAACGCAGCATATCTTCACCAAGATAATCCATAAAAATAATCAACTAAAGACACCATTTATACTTCATCTCCATTGAAAGATTGGGTTGGACGTTGCATGCCAAGATACATTTCCTTGTTTATGATGATCGTTTAATCCCATATTGCTGGTATTTTGGATTTTTCTTTCTCTTCCTGACTGATCTCCTTTTTGTAGTTTTTGACTGCACACAAAAACTCTTGGAATGTCAGGGATCTAGGTTGCATCTGATGGAGAATCACTATCCTCTACTGCCAAATCTAGACTGCTTTCCAGAGGAGAAACTATTCTCTGTTCTGCATTCGAGGGGCTGGTATTCTTAGTCTCCTAACTTACCACACCTATAATCACTGGAGTTTACCATTGTTGTCTGTTCTTCATACTCCAGCCTATCCACAGAATTCTCATTTTGCCCAACAGTTGCTAATGAAGTCAACATGTTGGCCCAATCCATCTGAATATGCTCCAAATATTACGAGGAGAAGTGATGAACTTCATTTTCCAAACCATCACAATCCACTTCAATAACACTGCGAACAACATTCTTCAATCCATTTGCTTGAACTATTGCCTTACCAATAGCAGAATATAACATAACTTTACCATCAACACCTTCCCTCCTAATTACATCCTCTACACTACGACTATTTTTAACAACCTCAACAGGGACTATATCATGTACTACACAAGTAACATCAGCCATAGAACATTCAACTGCATCAAAACCAGCATTAACAGCATCCACATCACCACTAAGAAGAATATCTGCCTTCACTAAGGATGCTTTAGAGACAACTCCACTGTGTTCAATTACTGCACCAACCTTATCATCAATTACAACAGAAACCGGTAACTCCTCATTAGCATGCTGAATATCCACAAGATAATCAATATTCATATTAACTTCATTATTCTCCCTCTCAATCTTTTTAGAAACGTTGTCAAGCTACTCATCCAGTTCAATCACAATAAAATTTTGATCGTTAGCCTGCCGAATATTCACAACATCAATTATATTCCCATTAACGACATTATACTCCAAAGTCATGTCCTACACTTCCAGTAGCATATCAAGGGATTGTTCCATCGTAGCCGAATTCTCATCTGTTAAAGGTATAATGGCCTCCAAAATATGCTCCTTCATAACTGATTTTTGCTTCAAATTCCTACCTCCTGACTCCATCTCCTTTACTAATAGGGCTATGATGAACCACTAACATAGGGGAGTCAATTGCTTCCCCTTTGGATGCCTCTGCTTTGCCAGGCTCCATAATTTCTGTTAAGATATATTGTATATATCTATTATTTAGTTTTGGCATTTTAATTGGACATATAAGATTTAACTTGTAGGAATTCTACACTATATTGGACTCTTGAGGGATTTGTGTATATCAATAATCTGCGGTAAGCATCTATCTTGAATGTAATTATGCAGCAATATATCTTGAATGTGATTCTGCGACAATAGGGTTTACGTGCTTATGCGGCATAGAAGTGATTTATGAATGAGAAAAACACTGCAGTAATTGAAGTCAAAAAGATAAGGGTAGCTGTATTGTGCGGTAAAGTCACATGCGTGAGTGAAGTAAACAACAAAAAGTCTATCACTTAGTGTGGTGTGCATCCATCGTAGGCGTCTTGGAATTAAAGTTGAAGTCTATCACTTGGTGTGGGTGGTGTGGCAACCAAGGAGTTTAGTGTATGGGTTGTGCGGCAATATAGAATTGTGCATGTGTGGCAACGTTGTTGATGTGGGTGGTGAAATTAAAGTGGTGATTATATTGGTTAAAGGTGATTTTTAGGGTGTCAGGTGAATTACGCATATTTCAAGTTTATCTCTAGTGGTGTTGTCCTCATCTCCAATCTCCAGCAAAAGCCCATCTCCAACGTGATTGTGTTTAATGGAGTTGACGTGCGTGTGCAGCTTATAAGTTGGGGACGTTAATTGTTAATGAAAAATATATACTGCGGTGGTGAACAAGCTTTGGTAGACAACTGAATAACGTGTCTAGGTGTGATTCATGTTACGGTGAAGTGGTTCAGCTTATTATATTATTCAAGAAGTTTTTATCTGGTTTGTGCTATGTTTTTGTGAGAAAATACCGTGGGTCCTCATTCATTGTCTAGATTTTCATATGGTTTAATTGAAGCGGTTAAAGTTGGGATGGATCGTTTATATTGAAAAATTATTTTGAGAAGGTGGAACTATAGGGAAGTCTTTCTTTTATCTAAAGTGTATTTAATTTTCGTTCTTTATTATTTTAATCACTTGAGTTATTCATTTATTGTTTTTTCGTCAAAAGATTGATTGAGAAAAACCTCTGTCAAGGTTAGTATGAGGCGGTCGTACTATTGGGTGTGAAATTTTTTCACAGGAAGTGAGATTGAGAGATAGTGTCAAAGGTTGAGTGGTGTCGGCTCAGTAAAGCCTTGGGTAAATCTATTGTACTTCGATGAAAGTTATTAAGCTGGGTGAGGGCCCCACAAACGTAGGCAAGGTTTTCGAACTGCGTTACCAAATTTTCATTGTTTTTATTATTTCAGTTTTGCTTGCTTTTAATTTTGTTCGTGCTAAAGAAGTTTGCGAAACAATTACCCCTACTATTTTTCAATTGATATCAGAGGGAGGTCATCGATTCAGAACTTGGTAGCAAGTTGGTGTAAATCCTAGTTTCGTGAACATGACTACAAGAGAGGCACTACAGGTGGAAACTGGAAAAAGTGCGAATGACGCGGAAGATGAATTAGATGAAAACGAAGACTTGGTACTACTCACATGAAATTTTGTAAATGGTTGAAAAGAATGAAGAAGAACAAATCCAACTTTAGACAATATGGCAGAAGTTTATCGAGTAACAATTCAAGACAACAAGTCAAGACACAAAAGGGTGAATAGAAGGCAAGGAGAATCTAATGTCATGAATGTCAAGGTTTTGGACACATTCAATCTGAATGTGCCAATACTGTGAAGAAGAAAAAAGGACAGTCCTTCACAAATACTTGGAGTGAAAATGATTCCGAGAGTGAATATGGTAGCGAAGAAAAAATAGCGAATGGTGCTGCGTTGGTTGCCTTATATAACAAAAGTTCAGTTACTTACTTAACAATAACTGAGAAGGAAGTAACTGAAGACCGAAAAGAGGGAAAATTGGAAAATTTCGAAAACAACTCATCTCAAGACCTATTATCATATTATGACAGTGATGGAAGTGGCCTAGATGACAAAAAGGAGAATATTTACGAGGCTTACGAAATAATGTACTAAAAATGAGTAAAAATATGTAAAAAGAATGAAAGATTGAAGGAAGAGAATCTCGCCATGAAGAACACCATCCAAGAGTTATAAAAGAAATTGACGTTAACGTCAAATGAGCTTGGTGAAGCTAGAATGAAATTGGTAAGTACTGAAAAGGGATTGAGAATGTTGAATGGAGGCACACAAAAACTGAAAAAGTTAATGAAAATTAGTAAGGTTAAAGGGGATCTTCAAGGCATTGGCTATAAGGGTGAGTGCTCTAGAGCGAATGAAGAGAAAAATAATATGTCTAGATCTATCCAAGAAGAAGAAACATCGAGAAAAAATCGAAGATTTGTACCAACGTGTCATTTTTGCAGAGTTATCGGGCACATAAGGCCGAGATGCTACAAGATGTTGCAAATTATGTTTCAAAGGGGTCAAAATAAAAAATCTAAACACTTTCCATTAAATTTCCAACAGCAGCCCATGGTACCGAAACACACTTGGATTAGAAAAGGTCAAGTACAAGCACAAAAACATAGTGAAGGAAAAATAAGAAATTATACAGATGCACAGTTAGTTACTGCTTTTAAAGCAACTGGTCAAACAGAGGACAAGTCAGCTACTTCAGAAGAAGAAATTGTACAAATTCATTGTCTGTATAATCATATGGTTTAATTGAAGCAGTTAAAGTTAGGATGGATCGTTTATATTGAAGAATTATTTAGAGAAGGCGGAACTATAGGGAAGTCTTTCTTTTATCTCAAGTGTATTTAGTTTTAAATCTTATTATTTTAATCAGTTGAGTTATTCGTTTATTGTTCTTTTTTTGTTTAACAAGGGAAACTAAAACACAAAATCAGACTCTGAAATACATCACGGCGGAGAAGCTCTTGGACGCCATCTGGTGGCCCCGGAAGAGGGTAGAGACCCGGACGAAGAAGAGCCGCAAGAGTGGCCAATTTGTCCGCACACTGGTTGCCCTCTCTGCAGACATGCTGGAGACGAACCTCCCAAGGACGATGGAGCAGCTCCTGAATACCTACCACCAAAAAGGAAACTCCAGTTAGCGCAGAATTAGGGTCAAAAAGGATATTAATTGTAGCGCCCCCTTACCGTAGAGTACGCACCAGGACGCCCGGAGGTTATTCCGGCACATATCCTACGATAAAGGCGCACTACTATCGATCGCTACACTCACTCCACATGGCATCATATCAATAT
>JAOTBA010058383.1:0-12368 GCA_025629845.1 Erythroxylum squamatum | reverse complement strand
AGACGACCCGAGGTTCAGCTTATACTGCAATCTTGGAATTTTATTTGACCGATTTCCAAGGTCGATTTTAGGATCGAACGACAAAGCCGCGATCAAACTATCACAACAAAAGAGATAAATCAAAGATGGGGATTCTAGGCTAAGTTGTTCTTAAAATATACATTTTTCTTCTAAATATGGTGGATTAGTTGAATCTTGGGTTTGATTTTTTTGTAATTCCACTCTAGATTGAATGATCTTAGTTACACTCTTAAGGCTATGCCTTCTTTTAGGATAAAATTATTTAATTCCTAAAAAAGATGTTATTTTCTTCTAAGACTTTATAATTAGATGTTTTTAGTTTATTTAAAATTCCAATATTTATGTTTAGATTAGTATTGTTTATCTTTCAAATTTATTTGTTTCTAGTTAGATTACATCCAGGTTGTTATTTCCTTTTAGGATTCTATCCTTTAAGGTTATGATGTTATTAAGGTTTTAGGCCTATATAAGGCTATATTATGGATGTAAAATTGGGAGTTGTTTTTAGATTAATCAAGTTACATTAGAGAGGATTTTCTTCATCTTATTTTAGAGATACTCTTAGATAAGGTTATCTACTAACTATGATTTTATCTAGCTTATTGGTGGCGATCAATCATAGAATCTTATCACTCCTAATACTTTCATTTATAAAGTGTGGAAATTTATATCCCTATTTTGTGTATTTGATTTGATGTAATAACCTATTTTTGATATAACAATCCTAGATCCTATTGTATTGATATCAAATGTCATTAGTTCTAATGGTGAGGGTTGTATTCCTTATGTTAAGCAATATGACATTTTCATCATTACTAGAAGAAAAGATGGTGTTACTTACTATTTAGAGCTTTATATAGTCTGAAGCAAGCCTTTAGAGCTTGGTCTAACAATATAGATGAGTAGTAATTAAGAAAAGAATGAAATGTAATGAAAAGGAAGCAACATTGCATGTTCGTAAAAGAGGTAGTAATTTGAAGCTTATTATTGTCATGTATATGGATGATTAGATCACTAATGAAGATGACTCAAAACTAGCAAACCTTAGGAAAAAACCCTTAAATTAAAAATTATCATTACAAAGAATCATGTCTAAAATGGAAAACTAAGTACTTAAAAGCTAAGTTTCATATCATTAGTGATGATAAAAGGGAAGGTAAAATCAAGTTTGAGCATTGCTCTTCAAAAGAGCAAATTGCTAATATAATGACCAAGGCATTATTTATGGGCAAATTTATTTACTTTAAATATAAACTTTTTTAAAAAATAAAGATTAGTGTGGTGATTCATGTCATTCCAACAAATATAAAGCCAAATAATTCCTCAAATCTAATCCAGTCTATTCTTTTAAATAACAACTTCATAGAAAAGACAAAGTTATTGCATTTGCAAAGTAGAAGTTTATTTTCATTTACTCTCCCTTCTTTTTATTTTTATTTAAACTTAGTTCCAATTAGCAACCTTACATGCAGTTTCTATAAAGATTTCCTACTATAAAGGATATTCCTATATAAGTTGGTTATAAAAGTTAAATTTTTTATTAATTAAAAAGGGTAAACAAAGCTTAGTGGGAAAGATGACATTCTAACTAATAAAATCACTATAAAGGCATCTATCTAATTTCATATACAAAGGAAGGAAATTTAAACAGCTTATATGAAGAGAAATAATTAAGATATACCTTAAGAAAATTTGATTTTTCTATCAACAAATTTAAGATAGTGATTTGCTCTATACTCTATGCAAAGGTTACTCCTAAAAATAATAATACAAATAAAAAGATTAGAAGTAGTAAATAAAATGTATTCCATCGATTTAATTAGTGTTCTAATTGATATAACTTCAACTAATCTTTTTAGCTCTTTTAAACACTTATGGCTTCATTTATGATTGAACCTAGTGTTTAAGTTAACTTAATAGTAAAGGCTACTTTTTTTTTAACTAAATAGAAACATGTTTAAACTGTATTGACATTACAAGTAGGTGATATAAGTGTGTTGACGATATTCTTGGATTTTAAAATTTTCAATGTGATTCGAGTTATTTAAAGCTGAACCAAGGAGACATAACTTATTTAAGGGTTAAAATATCTAGAATTAGTGATTACAAAAAACATTAAAGGTAAAAATAAGGATATTAAAATTTGAGGTAATCAAAGTAGTGTCTTTGATCTTAACAATTTATTTTCTTGATAATTCAAATGAATTTAGATCTTGTAGATCATAATTAAAGTATTTAATAATTGTTATACATATTAAAATAAAGAATTGATGGCTAAACCTCCAAGTTTGATTTGAAAGCAGTGTTTTGGCAATTAGGAATTGACCCCAGGAAAGAACAATCTTACTTTGACAATTTTTTAATTCATTTTGATCCATCTGCAACTTGTTAAACTCTACTTATCCTTATTTAGTTAATATTAAAGTGCAGTTAACTACATGGAGGTAGGTGTACCTCAAATATAATAAAAAGTAAGAAGTTTAGATATGTTTCTTAATGTCCTTTTATTTCCAATCTATTTTTCTAGTCTTGAACATACTTGAGCGTATATCTTTTATTCTTTCATGGATGAAGCTTCTTTCATTAAAAAATTCATATCATTCCACTAAAATCATAATATTTTTCTTGTAAGCACTTAACTAACTTCTATTCTTCCTTCATCTTAGTTATCTATGAATTAAATACTCATTATTGATAAATTTAACACATCACTTTTCCATTTACTTGGGAAGCTTAATTATTAGTTGTTACTTTATTCTTTATTGAAATTAATATAAATTCCTTACCTATTGCACTAATAAATTACTTTAAACTTGCCTTTGTTTGTAAACCCTTAAATAAGAATGAGAACTACAAAATTCACACTAGTCTTGTTTATCCTACTTAGAAATATAATGAATTTTCTTTTTTTTTTTATAAAAAAAATTGCATTAAAATCAATAAAGAATATTGTGACAAGCAAAACATTAGAACCTAAACTATAAAATGCAATAGAAATTAGGTAAATTAGTTAGCTTATGAGAAACATAACCTAATCCATTCTCTATAGATATATAAAGGATATGAGAAGAGTTATATCTTATTTAGTGGGCTTACTAATCACTTTATAAGAAATTTTATTCAAGAGTTAATCATCACACTAAAAGGATATAAACTTAGAGCTTATTCTTAGTTAGACTTTATATGCTAAAAATTATCTTCCTGGTCCATCAAAGAGTAATTAAGTTGAAGACTTGAAATGTATAATAGTAATTTTAAGACAGTTTTATACTCCTCTCGTTCTGTAATGAATGTATGCCGTAACTAGTCATTAGTTTAATGACTGTTAAATCAATTTGGTGGGTAAATCTCACTTATTCATCCCAAGTCCTGAACTAAGGCCAACTGTTCATTACAATGTATTATGTAGAGTCTCAATGCTTTACACCAGAATGTGATTGAGTAACATTAATAAAAAAGAAGATGATTTCAAGTTTCAGGGAATTGCTTCCAAATTTTACTAAATATGTTAGTTATAGCAATATGTTCTAATTTGAATAATATTTTTCATTGCTTATTGATAGCTAACTAAAGTATAAAGATGTCATAGGAGAGTTATTATTAGACTAGCTTTTACCAAGTAACTTTCTGGGCAGGAGCCTTAAACAAATTGAAGCAAAATTTATTAGTGAACCTTTTAGAGTTATGAATCCTCTATATTAGTTTACCATTTGCCTTTATGCTTGGTCTATACTTAAGGATGATTGAGATAAAAACCCTGAATCTGCAATACCAATCCCTATATGTTGTGGTCAAGCTTAGTTTAGCTTTTAAAGGTACTAAGAGCTTCAAATTATCTAAGATTTGAATTTTATATAGGGGCCCTAGCTCATTACAATTTTCAAACCAGAACGATGTGTTATTTTCATTCCTAACTCAGAATTTTATTTCCGGACACGTAATGTTTCTTAGCTTTAACATTTGGATGATAGTCCAATAATTGTTTTATTTGGCTTCCCCTAAAGCTATAGTGTTTAATGATGTTAGTATGCATCTACTTGACCTACATAGATTCGAAGTATGTGGAAAGCTTCCAAATCCAATTTGCCTAAAGCATCTTCTTTTTGTTTCAAATAAAATTTATCCTCAAACCACGTCCTTATTAGATGCATATACCTTAAACCATCTTACTTTAACCCCTAAAGCATTATCTAATCTTGTAGACCGTAAGAAATTGTTTGTTTTTCTGCACCCTTGATTAGCTTTTAGGGCATGTACAAGTGATAACATCAATGTATATGGAGATTATTAAACATAAATAAAATTAGTTATAGCTTGCTAACATATGATAGCAAATTGTTACTCCAATAATTAATTTTTTTTAATTGAATTTAATAGAGATTAACAATCCTTGTATAATACCCTTTTATCTAAGATTGGGATTCTAGGTAATTTAATGGAAGCTCCTGACTAATATTTCTAAGAGTGTATTGATTAGATCATTAGAATTAACAAATACATAAATGTAACTTTTTCTCTTACTTATAGTTAAGCCAAGGATCAAGCTAAATAATTGTAATGATTACAATGATATTTACATTAAACTAAAGTCATCTCCATATAACAATAAGAGGTCATCTACAAAATAGAGGTTGCATAACCTTAACTTGTTATATTTGTGATGGAATCTAAAGATTTGTCCTTGCTCAATCTTTTAAACACTCAATCTAGTTAGTATTAAATGATGATTTAGTCGCATTTTTAGTGCCATGTTTAGTGTATTTTGCTTAATTATTTGAGATTTTTTAATTTTTGAACTTAATTCATTCCTATTTTATTTTTAGGTTGTAATTTACTTATTTGGAGCCAAATGAATGAATTGGTACAAGTTTGGGGTGATTTAGAGCTATTTTAACCAAGTTATGAAGAATCTAAAAGTTAACATGGGTTACACGTCCTTATTGACATGTTTCATGCAAGATAAGTAGTTTTAAAGTTCCATAGAGTTATATGATATGTGTACCATTTCCTAATGTTCAAATTATAAAAGGAAATATTAAGAGGAAAAGTAAGGTGGGATGATTGGGAAACACCAATTGACAACATAAGATAACAGAAAGAATGAAGACCAAGCAAGGGAATACATCTAGAACGGATTTCCATCAATCTAAAATGGATTTCATAAAGATTAAAAAGGATTTCATCATGTTTCTTTTAGTTTTTATTTTCTTTTACTCTTAATGTTACATTTCTATAATTATGAACTAAATCCTCTATGGTACCTGGATTGGATAAACCTCGTGATAGATTATATATTGACTTTAATTTGATACAATTTATTCTTAAGTTTCATTAAGATTCAATTATGTGTTACTAATTATTCTTAAATTAATATTGTGGGAATGTTAGTGTGAATTCATGCAATTAAGATTAAGAAATCCAATGTAAGAATAAATCTAGCATAATTGAAAGGAGTTATATGCAAACCTAGAGATAGGTCAACATAAATCTTCTGGATTAGGTCAAACCTAATATTAAAATTCACAAATCGATTATTAGAATTCTAGGAGTTTTAACTAAAAAATATTTCAATTAATTAACATAGGGTTAGGCGTTAATAGTATTAGAAAAGATATTAACATAATTGAGGGATTTTTACGGTCTAATAAACTTTAGAATAAATTGATTAGTGACATCACGATTGCATTAGAAGTTCTAAGGGATTCAATTTCTAGGTACTGTTTTTTCCATTGATTTTTTCTTAGTTTAATCTCCATTCTAATTATCAATTTTGTTGATTTATTTTAGTTTTATATTTGATTAATCCTCATAACAATAATTTGTTGGCCTAGAAAATAGAAACATGGTAAGTATTGGTAATTTTAGTCTTCGTGGGATCGAACCGTACTTGGTACTAGCTATAGTTACACCATGTTCTTGTTGTTGAAACTAAAACATGTTGACAAGTTTTAGGAGCTGTGGTTGGGGGATTGTAATATTAAGAAAACATTTTTTATCAATCCAGTTTTCTAAGTAGTTTTTTCATTTCTTTTTATATTTCTTAATTCTCCAGATAACTCTTTTATTAATCATATATTTCGTGGGATCGAACCGTACTTGGTACTAGCTATAGTTACACCATGTTCTTGTTGTTGAAACTAAAACATGTTGCCAAGTTTTAGGAGCTGTGGTTGGGGGATTGTAATATTAAGAAAACATTTTTTATCAATCCAGTTTTCTAAGCAGTTTTTTCATTTCTTTTTATATTTCTTAATTCTCCAGATAACTCTTTTATTAATCATATATTTGTGGCTTATTTTCAGGACTTGGGTATTCATTTTTGTAGCCATCAAACATAATAGAATGATGGAGAGGGCATTATTCTTAAGGGATTATGGCATGTCATTGCTTACGACAATATTGAAAGCATGGAACGAAAGGACTAATGGCATGTACTTAGAAGCTTAACTAACATTTATGACGTGTTGTGATACTTGTGGGTAGTGATAACCCTAATCATAAATATCAGACACCAAGCTATATACAGGGGAATCCAATTTGTATGGAGAATTGGCCTCAAGATACCCAATAAGATAATACTTATAATTCACAATCGTGCAGTTATTACAACCTTGTAAGGAATGATCATGCTTTATACAAATTTCTATAACAACAATAGTAAAAGGAATGTCAACTTCTTTAGGATATCCTTATGAATCTGTTTCTTCATTTGAGGTTACCCTCTATAAAACTAAAGAGTCAAATGTTTTATTCGAATACACTAAGCCAAGTTAAGGGAATATGTGAATACAATAACTTTATGGTATGGAGAGAAGTTAGAGGTTGAAGAAAAAGGAAAAAGTTGCTATTTAACAAGAGAAGGAAGTTGAGAAAGAGGAATATGAAGAGTAGTAGCCAAATAAAGAGGCTACTGAGGAATTATCAACAATCATCTTAAGTATGGAGGGCTCCTACTTCCCCACCAAATATACTGTCAGAGTCCACCAAAGATCTAAGGGGTTTTATTATTCCTTTTTATATTAATAGTTTGTTATTAAAAAGGGCATTACTAGATTTACTTAGTTTTATTAATTTGATATCATGGGCCTTTATTATAGCGTATAGCCTATTTATAGGCTAGTGAACTGTTATGTGGGAAAATGGGTTGAAGTAAGCTAGTGATTATAGATCCAGGTTGAAGGACTTATTTAGAAGTCCAGTTAAAAGACTTACAAAGAAGCACTGATTGGGAGGTAACCCAACAATTATATGATTTTGTTTTGATTGAGTAGTTTGTAAGATGTTCATTAGTAGTTTGGTTACTTTCATAATCTTAGTTTTATGGTCCTAATCTTTTACTTGAGATTTGATGGAGTTCTATAGGTTATGAAGGCAACATTAGCCCTTGCATTAGAGTGGAGGATTTTCGTAGTACTAGATGGAATACTGGTTATCCTCACCTTCCCCCATTTTTTTTTGTATTTTTTATTATTCTTACATGTTTTCTACATTAAGGATAATGTAAAACTTAAGTATAGGAGAGGGATATAGTAGTCAAGCTTATTAATGTTGTTATTATTAGCTTAATAATGAATAATTTGAGAAATTTTTTTAAGAGGATGTTGATCAAGATGATTAATTATAAGTTTGGTTATGATTGTGATTTAATTTGTTTAAGAAAATAGTTAATGAGTTTTGATGATTAAGTTGATTTCAATTTAGTTCATTAATTTTAAGAACAGATACTTAATTCACATTATGATATTTTATGTATAATTTGTATATGCATTAAGATAAATGTGAATTCTTTTTTAGCATTTCATTACACCATATATAAGAAAAAGAAAAAAAAAGATAGTATTATTGAATAAATGAGCGCAAATGATTTCACTTCGCTAACTTTGTACTAATAAAATGTCAAAGTTAAAGAGTAGCGTTAGTAGCCATTTGAGATAATGTATAATACATAGATCATCTCTTTCATTTGAGATTATTGTATCAATATTTTCATTATGAGCCATCTTCAATTCATTTTTCGCAACTTAAAGCTTTCACTTGAATTTTTTTGACAAAATGCTCAACATTAAAGCTCAAAATTTACTATTTTCTTCCTTAAAGCCCTATATCTTTGTTATAAAGTTGTTGAACTTGAATCAATATTTTAAATTCCTAATTTTGGTATTTATCAAAACTTCAGTGGGACAACGCTAAGAGTGAAGATAACTAAAAAATGTGCCTTTCTATTATAAAATTTAAATATATATAGATAATTGACTAAATTTTTATCTAACTTTTTCCTAATAAGCCAGTGCCCTCTTGTTTATTACTACTCCAGGTGAAGTAAGCTCCTTCTAATCTCAAATAAGTAAGTCCAATTATGTTCAAAATGTTCAAAAAGTCACTAGTTCTTTCTTTATTTCTCATAAGAATCAAGCATTGAAAAGAGCTAGACATGTTTTTACAAAGGGAAGGCATAAAGAAGGGCTTAAATAGCTTACAAATCGTTCAATTCAAGCACTGGAAGAGGTTAGAGATCTATTAAAGGACAATGGAGTATCATTAATAAAGAGTATAACAAAGAAGGAAAAAGAAGCTCTTGATGGCTTAATGGTGGATCTTTATGTAATGAGTGAAGTTTTTCTACTTCAAGAGAATGATTTGAAGGCTATATTTTTTATTTAAGTGAAGAAGCAAGCTTTGAGAAAAAGGTTACATAACTTAACTAGCATTGGACTTATAAGTAAACCAATGTTAGTCTTTTGTTAGGTTTATAGATTGAAAAGGCAGAAGCAAATCAACACTAGAATTGTACTTGTAAATGACCAAACTTATCTTTATTATGTGCTTTAAGAGTTTCAAAACAAAATCGACGTTGATTTTAGAAGCTTGATTAACATCTATCTCATGTTTTATAGTTTTTAAATTTTAAACTTCTTTTTAGATAAGGATTTCTTTTCTTTTAAACTTATTTTTCCTAATTAGATTATATCAAAGTTATTAGTTTCCTTTAGCAGTTTAGTTTAGAGGGATTTTATGTTTCTTAGCTGTTAAGCATATATAAGGCTATTTTATGGATGTAGAGAGGAACATATGTTTTGTTTAATAAAATTACCTTAGAAAGGGTTTTTTTCATCCTTATTCTTAAAGAAACTCTTATTTTAGGTTCTCTAATAACTATTAATCTTATCTAATTTGTTAGTGCTAATTAATTATAGAATATTATCATTCTTAGTTCCTTTATTTTCTAAAGTGTGGCGATTCATATCCTTCTTTTGTAATTTTGAGTTAGATTTTCTTGCATTAAATTTGTTACAATAGAATGGTCATTGGTTTTTTCATATTAATATTGGTGAGGTCATAACAAAATTTGGTATCAAAGTCAACTTCTATATTCAACATTGTTCTTGATATCATTTGTTTACGTTTTCAATATTTGTTTTCTATATTCTGCACCTTTAATTCCTTTGTTTTCATCATTTATGGATAAGATTAGTTAAAAAAGACTATTTTTGGCTTCTTGTTTCTTATTTCTCGACTTTTATAAGTTAATAAAATTTTAGTTTATTAGTTTTCTTATTTTTCCTTATTTTTAATTTATTATTGTTAAGTTCTTATCCTTCTATGCTACAATGTTTTTAGTAGTGTTTTTGTTATTTTGTTTCATACAATTTGCTTCTTTGGGAGTTATTTAACAAATAGGGAAGATTTAAACTAGATTTCTTAATTTATATTGTATAATTTACAAAGAATCCTTAGTCAAGATTTTAGAATATAAATATAGTGAAGTTTAAAAGAAACATGTGAAGAAGTGTTTTTGCTATGATTCTTCCAAGTACATTATGACTTAAACTTGAAACAAAAGCTTATAAATAAATAAAGAAGTAAATGAGGAGGAAAGAGCAAAGATAGAACAGAAGTCAATCATGAATGTTACAAGGCCAATATGAGCAAATTCTTTGATAATTTCATGAAGTTAAAGATAGGATTGAGAAATACGAAAATTTCATATATAGTTAGTCTGCAGTATAACTCACTTGTAGATGTTAGGATGGATGATTTTGAGGCTTATGATGAGGTTGAGGTATTTCTAACTACATAGGAGAGCTCAACCTGAAAGGCAATAAAGGAGAAAAAGGTGGAAGATGAGGTAGAGTGGCAAGACAATGAGGGGGAAAATTTAGGATAAGTTATAAAAGATAGTATAAAGAAAGGGTGGATAAAAATATAAGTAGCATTACGATGACAATGCTACATTTTATAGAAAAGATAGACCCATGTGCCTAATAAGAGTGGGAGAAGTATGTTGAGCTAGTTTTTGATTAACTTTTTGGAGGAGAAAAAGGTCAAATTAACTATTGAAAGTTTAGTGACTATGTTATGGATTGGTAAAATTATTAAATTCTCATTAGGAAAAGGAACCAAAATCAACCTATCAAAATTTAGAAGGAGAAAAATTGGTGATGAGGAAGCACTTTATGCCAAGTTCTTTCTACAGGGAGCTTTACCAAAGGTTACAAACATTAACTAAAGGTTTCAAGAGCATAGAGGAGTACTATTAAGAAATATAGGTTGTCATATCTAGGGCAAACATGGAGGAAGATCGAGTACTAATAATGAGTTGATTTATTTATGGGCTAAACCTAAAAATTACCAATGTCATAGAGCTACACTAATATGTGCAGTTGGAAGATGAGGTGCATATTGCTATGAAGGTACAGTGACAACTTAAAAATAGGTGGTGCACATTGCTATGAAGGTACAGAGATAACTTAAAAATAAACCTTTTAACCATTTTAGCTTTTCTAGTGTAGGATGTTCAACATAGATTAAACCAAGGAGTAAAGAGGGGGATGAAGTTCTAAACTTAAAACATAAAGTAACTGAACCAAAATTGCATGCACTAAGGAGATACAACTAAGATCGATTCTCCTTCAATAACTAGGAATTGATATGTCAAGTGCTTCAATTACTTAGGGATAGAGCATGTAGCTTCATAATATCCCAACAAAAGAGTGAAGATAATGATGAAGGATAAAGAGTATGTATCTAAGAGCAAAGAGGAGGTGGATGGCAATATAAATAAATTAGAGGAGGATAATGATTGTGAGGTCTAAACAAGAAAGGTTGCTAGTCAGTAGGAGAGCATTGAGCATATTTATAGAAGAATATGATGTGAATGAACAGTAGAAAAATATCTTCCATACTAGATGTGCTATTATGAAACGAGTTTATAGTTTGACCAAAGATAAAGGGAATTATACCAACATTGCTACTGTGTAATTAGTGGAGAACTTAGGATTGCCAACCATGAAACATCCTAAACACTACAACTTACAATAGATAAATGAGAGTGGAAAAATTAGGGTAATAAAATAGGTAATGTTTTTTTTCTTAATTAGAGGTATAAGGATAAAGTGTTATGTTATGTGGTTCCTATATAAGTGGAACATATTCTTTTAGAACATACTTATAAATTTAGTAAGAGATCCATACATGATTGATATAAGAATAAATATTCCTTTTTTATGAATGGAAAATTGATTACCAATTGCTTTATTATCACTAAAGTAAGTTTACAAAAATCAACTATACATTTATTAGAGTAAGCAAGAGAGTTTAAAGGGAAGGAAACAAAAGAAAATATTCATAGGGTAATTCAAGCCTTTTAGGGAAAGTAAAAAAAAAAGATAATCATGAGAAAAAAGGAGTAAGCTTGGTAGTAAGAGTGAGACATATGAGAGATGGATAGCAATTGCTTTTTGATGTTATAAATGAAGGTACTGATTTAAGGGCTAATCATTTTAAGGAGAGGGGAAATGATAGGAATCAAACATCAACTCTAAATAAATAGGTTTTTATATAGGAGAGGCATAGAGAAAGGATTAAATAGCTTATGAATGGTTCAATTTTAGCACCAAAACATGCTGAAGATTCATTAAAGAACATTGGAGGGCTATTAAAAAAGAGTAAAGTAAAGAAGGAAAAAGAAGATCTTAATTTTTAACAGTGGATCTTTATGTCAGTAGTGAAGTTTAACTTCTTTAATAGAATGAATTAAGGTTATGTTGTTGATCTAAGTGGAGTAAACTAGAAAAGAGGTTGTATAATGTAATTGGCACCATATATACTCATAAATAAATAAGCGCCAATCTTGTATTCGATTTTTAGTCTAAAGAAGCATAAGCAAACTAGTGCCAGAGTTGAACTTATAATCGATGTAACTCATCTTTGTGAAGTGTACTAAAATTTTTAGAATAAAATCATTATCATTTTTTAGCCATAGTAAACTCTTACTTATATAGTTTTTAAATTTTAAACTTCTATTTGGATAGATATTATAGTTCATAGGTTTTTATGTTTCTATTTAA
>JAOTBA010058338.1:0-12374 GCA_025629845.1 Erythroxylum squamatum | reverse complement strand
CCATTCAATCAACCTATATCATATAATCTTTCTTACATCATCATAATAATGAACTCCACAAACTTTCATAAAGACCTCTTATTTGACATAAATCATTCTTATTTATCAGGAAAAAAAATTTGGGGTCAACATTTATCACCCTAAAGTAAGTAGGGAGAATATTCTGTTGTTCCCAGTTATTGTTGATTTGGAAAATTCTTGGACAAGGTAGAATGTAATTTCGATTATAGTTTTCAATTGTCATTAATTGAATCAATTACTAATGATGGAGAATTAATATGATTGGACTCAAATAGAGTAGATATTAATTTCACGCTCTATATCTAATCAAAACATTATATGATGAAAAGATTGAATTATGAAAAAAAAAATATGCACAGAAAAGTTAGTCAAAACCACTTTGACATTCTTAGATATTTGGGTGGTCATGATGTGTTGTTATATGCCAATTTTGATTTCTGGACATATATTGTTTAATTATAGAATTAAAGATAAATTAAAAGAGTTTAATTTATCTAATCCTAAATGTGATTTTGGGATATAATTTATATTCATTATTAACATATTTGAGAACATAATGAGCTACGTATAAAGAACAGGTTGAAACGAAAAAAAAGAGTATTTTAATCAAGTTGGACTTGATTATAAAGTTTCAGAAACTTTATAACTAAATGTAATATATTTAATAAATAAGGACCAGTATGAGATATTGAATCTTGTTTAGGCCTAATTAGTATTTAAATATAATTAATTGTAATTATAATTAAAGTTAAATTCAAAATACAATTTTATTTCAATTAAATTATTAAAAGGTTTAAGACCTATTATAAATAGGCTTACATTCCAAGGCATCTAGCACGCATTGCTAACCCTCTCTCCAACAGTTGTAGAATTCTCTCTATATATTTTGTAGATATCATTAGAGGTCAAACACTTGTGCAACTATAGTGGCTAAAATGAACTGATTTTAGAGATGGTTTGAGGAAACGACAAGAAAATGATCAAATATTATAATAAGGTGTGAATTATGGTTCATTCTTTACATTTATTTATTAATCATATTATAGAATTTAAATGATCTTGGTTTCAAAAAATCAAACAAAAAGGTTTTGTATTTATTCTATTATGTGTGGGATTGGATCTCGCCTCAATTTTCTTTCAATGATATCATAAGCAACATTAATTTTATAACTTAATTATGTTTGATTACTGTTAACACTTAATTTTGGATTAAAAATTACAAACCCTAAACAAGGGGTTTATTGATTCTACTTCTATGTTTCGGTTATGATTTTTAGTTTTCAATTTCTATTAACTAACTGATAGTTAGCCCCATTAAATTGCTAGATGCTAAAATTGATCTATAGATATAAATTGTTTAATTAGAAGATTAAAGATAATTAAAATAGTTTAATTTATCTAATCCTAAATATGATTTAGAGTTATAATTTATATCCATTGCGAAGATATCTGAGAATCTCAAAAAACAAGTTGAAAAGAGAAAAAGGTAATTCAATCAAGTTGGACTTGATTGTAAAGTTTGATAAACTTTATAATTAAATATGAGATATTTAATAAATAAAGATTAATATGAGATATAAAATCTTATTTGAGCTCAATTGATATTTAATTAGAATTAATTTTAATTTTAATTAAAATTTAATTAAAATTAAAATTTTATTTCAATTAAATTATTAAAAGGTCCAAGATCTATTATAAATAAACTTAAGTTTTACAAAAGTTACCACTTATTGCTTAACTATCTCTACAATAGTAGTAGAATTCTCTCAATATGGTATGTGAATATCGTAAAAAAGCGGATACTTGTACTTTTCTTGCTCGAATGGATCAATCTCGATTTCCCATCATTATAAACAGTCAATTTTGTGGTAAAAGAAAATGTTCAAATGCACGTTTGATATCAAGGATTGAACAAAGGCGAAAGGAAGAAAAAGAAAAACTGAAAGGCAAAGTTCTATCTCTCGAATTGGTCGATGGTGACCTATTGGAGTTATGATGAACAAATTGATTGAGACCTGAAATTTTTGTTATTAAAACTTCCCAGTAACCTGCAGCCGCCTTACCTTGGAAAGAAAGCAAAATATGAAACCCAGAAGTATTGGGTGACAAATTCTGGGAGCAACATGATGTTGGTGTACTCACGACATAGGCGCCTTAGCCTTTACTTTTCTCAATTATAAAGTTACTAGTAATTATTACCTGGTTTGACCCTTTAAACCCAAAAGTCATCATTTAGTAATTGCATCAACTGACTTGTTGCAGCTGTCGGGACAAAGAAAGCTCACACAGGTGCAGCAGGAGCTCTATAATCTTGGGTTAAAACGAAGCATAGAAGTTCAATGCTTCCATTAAGAAGACTATTAACTTCGCACCAACTAAAACATTGACACTTGAGTGATAATTAGGTAAACGCTGAGGACACTTTGAATCACTTATCTCTGTCTTTACTTGATAATTTGTTTTTAATATAATGCTTACAAGTTAGAATAAGAAGCAGTTAGCAAAAAAGGTTCTCCCTAAAGAAAAAGAGGCTGAGAAAGACAACCCCTCCCTCCACCATAAACCTACCCTTTCTTGAAGAAAATACCTTCTCACCAAACCCCTTATCAAACCATACTCAAAGTACTAATGCAATTTTTTTATCTCTTTATCTTGTTCGATGTTCTTCTATATTTCAAGTACTCTCCTTGCTCTTCTCTCTTCATCACCACTATTCACATGAACCCATCAAGAAGGTAATCGCCTTTACTGTCCTCAGTTACTGCAGCCATGATGAACAATAATCTCTCAGTTTTTGTAGCGGTGATCTCTATATTTCTCTTCGGTATCTTCATTTACAATGAGGAAGTGAAGTCTATAGCTGAGTTTCCATTTTCATGGCCTAAATTTCAAGAAATCCAAGAAGAACAATCAAAGCAAGCAACCCCAACTCGAGAAACTATCAAAAACAACGAGGACCATGAGATTGCGGATTCAATGAACTCAAGAACTTCATTTGAACAGCCTCAATCTGAGGGAGGTCAAGAAACCAACGGGTTGAACCCTAGTCTTCCGAGAGAAGACGATCAGAATGAGATTGAATTGCCAGTCATCGAGGAGGAAGATGAAGAAGTTGAACTGCCACCGGAAGACTGCGACCTTTTCACAGGAAAGTGGGTTTTTGACGACGTGACACATCCTTTATATAAAGAAGATGAGTGCGAGTTTTTGACAGCGCAGCTGACTTGCATGAGAAATGGAAGAAAAGACTCTTTGTATCAGAATTGGAAATGGCAGCCTAACGACTGTTCTCTACCGGCGTAATGATTCTTAAAGATTAGTTCTTGATTATTTCACGTTTCCTTACTCTCTGCTTGGCGTTGATTTGATGGTAATTCTTTGGTACATGCCTTGCAGGTTTAAGCCAAGGCTATTGTTAAACAAGCTAAGAAACAAGAGGCTTATGTTCGTAGGGGACTCGTTGGGTAGGAACCAATGGGAATCTATGGTTTGTTTTGTCCAATCTGTGATTCCTCCTGGAAGAAAAAGCTTGAACAAATCAGGATCTCTCAACATTTTCAGGATCGAGGTACCTTCTCAATAGACTTTCCAATAGGTATGTTAGTTACTACGATGCTTTCCCTTGATGTTTTTGACAAAAAATTTTTAGCTTTCGATGCTTTTCACGCTGCTTACCCACAGGTTCACTCAACTTGGTAGTGACCATTTTCATTTGGACACTAAAATTTCATCCGTGGGAAATTTGGGAACATGAAAATACTGAAAAAATCCACATGTAGACATTGAAATATTACCAGGTTTCTCTATCTAGCCTTGTCCCACCTATGTGTCACGGGCATAGAAACTAATGCTTTTACATTCGAGTTTGTTGTCTTGCGAGAAACGCCAAATATTTCTTTCCCTTGCTTTCTCTCGGCCGCGAAATCCTCTTCACTAACTATTTAGTCAACTTGTCAATTTTCACTAGCTGAATAAGTCTTGTACGTCGTTGAGACGCATAACCTTTAGTTCCCACCAAAAGTAAAACGAACCAACACGAAATCGAAAACAGAACGAACGCGTGAAGCTAATGAAATCATGGCATTGATGTTTGGTTTGTAGGACTACAACGCCACAGTGGAGTTCTACTGGGCACCGTTTCTGGTGGAATCAAATTCCGATGATCCCAGCATGCACAGTATCTTAAATAGAATAATCAAGCCGGAGTCAATCAACAAGCACGCTGTTAACTGGAAAAATGTAGACTACCTCATTTTTAACACTTACATTTGGTGGATGAACACCTTCTCCATGAAAGTTGTGTAAGTTCCTTCTTTCCATCTTTGTGATTTATACGGTACGGGGCAAGCATATCCACTTCGACTGTGGCCTTATCCCGTGCCATGGGTCATCATTCTTTAAAAAGTCCACCACTTGGCTACAGTAACATTTGGTTTTATACCCTAGATGGAGATTAGCCCATATTGAACTTAACAGGTACATCCATATCTGGAAGTACTGTAGATTGTTTACGATAATGGTGGTTGATTTGTTTGGTTAATTGATTGACAGACGAGGGTCGTTCGATAGAGGTTCGACAGAGTATGATGACATTGAAAGGCCGGTAGCGTTTAGAAGAGTTTTAACGACATGGTCTAAGTGGGTGGACAAGAATGTGGATCCCAGTCGTACCACGGTGTTTTTCAGCAGCATGTCTCCTCTACACATCAAGTAATGTTTAAACCATCACTAACCTCTTGCCGTACTTATAAATTGGTCTTATAATATTCTAAACTGCAAAGCAGTGTCCGCGTCTCTCAATATAACCTTCCTTTAAAGCATGAACCAAAGCACAAGGGATATCTATAACATCATCATCTCTGTTCGACTTTTCCTCCGGTAGATTTGTTGACCTGAACGCATTGGGTTTCAATGTTACACCTATCTATTTTGTAATTGCATATAACCAATAAGATGGTTTCCAACTTTAGCCATTAGGTGGGGATATATTTGACTTATTGAATTAATCAACTCCGGTTGGTAGGTAGTAAGAATTTATCTTCTTCTTCTTTTTTTGCCCTTTCAGGAGCTTGGACTGGGGCAACCCTGACGGCATAAAATGTGCCAATGAAACATCTCCCATTCTTAACCGTACAACCCCATTAAACGTTGGCACGGACCGTAGGCTTTTTGTCATTGCAGCAAATGTGACCAAGTCCATGAAAGTAACTGTACATTTTATCAACAGTACCACTCTATCCGAGTACAGAAAAGACGCGCATACCTCAGTTTACACCACTCGACAAGGCAAAATACTGACGCCGGAGCAACAGGCCGATCCGGCGACGTACGCCGATTGCATCCACTGGTGTCTTCCAGGGTTGCCTGATACTTGGAATGAGTTCCTCTACGCGCGTATCATTTCCATATCCTGACTGACCCCAGTGGAATTTCATCACTTTCTTTTCTTTTCCTTCCATTTCATTGGTTTCAGCTAATCTAGCTTAATTTATGACAAATCAATTTTACCATTCTTTACGTAAAAATAACTTTAGCAATGTCCCTCTTCCTGAGTCAATTCAAATCTAATTCCTTTATCATATATAATGATTATTAATTTATCCCTATTTTCATAAATTCTAATATATATATATTCTTCTGTTATTTAATACTACACATCAATACCCAATACATAACTCAAGTAACCCCTAATAAAACTCCCACTAAAGCAGTATGTATCAACCTTAACCCACATGTTTATCCATAAAAAAGATATGTTCATCATTCTAAGTTTTAGAATGTTTTGTTGGACGATGTTAGCATGACTACTTCTATGAGTTTCACCGCTTAGCCAATCTTTAAAAGTCAGCAAACTAGATTTTAAGTTTATGAACCTTTTACACAATTCCTAGTCACTTGCATCTGAGGGGGGAACTATCTGCACTTAGCTTGAGAATCCCCCAGTTTAAGATAAGTGTTATATCCTTTAGAAGAAATTGATGCTGTAACTTCAGAGGAATAAGGTCTATTGTTGACAACCTGCTAGTTGGTTATTTTTTCTGTACCAATATTGAAATTTATCGCAAACGTACGATGTTAATGTAGCTAGCACATACAAGTACGAGTTGATCCCATGAAAACAATAATTACTAGTAGTTTATTTTTAGATTTTAATAAAAATAAAGCTAAACAAATAAACTAAATTAATATTAAACAATTATGAATTCAGGACAAGTAAAATACGAAGAAAAATGACTATCAAATAATAGTGTCTAGGTGAAGAATCCCCTTAACAATTATTAAATAATTAGCCTTTTATCATGCAGTCATATTATTGATTATTGGACCGTGAAAATTTCTATCTTATGATAGTAACTCTCTCGAGACTATTAACAACTAATTCATCAGTTGATTAATAGAAATTTTTATAGTTAAAACTCATAGGATTGCGTTATCAATTTATAAATTCTGATATTAGGTTTAACCCTAATATAGAAGATTTATGTCGGTCCATCTCTAGATTTGCATGTAACTCCTTCCAATTGTTGTAAATGGATTTTTCAATCTCAATCATAAAAAATCAACTCATGCATTAATATTCCAGATGTATTATAATAAGAATTTAAATGCATAATTGAAGCGTAATAATCAACCAATAAATTTGCATTGAATAAAAGATTAAAGTATATCGGTATCCCAAAATAGGTTTCCCCAGACACTAAATACATTAATTACTAATCATAGAAAGCAAAATCAAAGATAAAAATGCAGAAAAATTAATAGAAAACAAAGAAGTCATAATTCTAATTCTTTCTTTCTTTTCTATTGAACCTTCTTGCAAGTTTAAATTTGTTGTAGCTATCTAGTGGATTTGTTCATGTTAACTTCGTGTTTTCTAAGTCCTTTGATCAAAATTGTCACCTCTCTAATTGTCTTACACCTCGAAACTATTGCAAAACTCGGTTCTCTTTAATTTGCCTCCATTTATGTCTTTTTATTGTAAAATTTAGGATTTCTAGAATATACACAGTCACTTACACGACTATGTAAAAGATTATGTATAATAAAAAACACCTACATTTGTAATTTCACACATGCACATAGATGCTTGAAAAAAAATTATAGTGAAATTATAAGAAGAATCTTGAGAGTGGACATAAACAAGAGTTATTTGTCGAATCACTATAAATTGGTTTGCGATTTCTCAATCCTATCTTCTTTAAATTATTATTCAATTGTCTAATTGATTTACATAAAACAGATTTCTCATCGTTATTTACATTGATTATTATTAATTAAGTAAATTGGTTAAAGAAGTTGCTGAACTCCTCCTCCTATTGGGTGCCACTAGGATCTAACCATTTTCAATCCAATTGTCGAAAAAGGTTTTTAAGAATGTTTAGAAAAACAAAATATTCCTTAAAAGTGAGTGGGATCCGATAAACATTAAACTTGAACATATTTGGGGAAGGTATGTAACCACAAAAGGGTTTATAGACAATCAGGTTTTGCAAGATGGATAATTGTGGAATTATCTTTCTGATTGTTCACGTAATTTTGATGATACTGTTTATATTTCGGGTTGAGTAGACCCGCCTAGTAAAATAACGGGAATTTGTGACGGGTCTTCCCAAAACCCAACGCAACGGAACTTATTACAATCACGAACAAAAATAAATATACACCTTCAATATATTTTGTCTTCTCTAAAACCTAACTGGCATTTCCTGAAAAGATGCTTGGTTTAAGTCCTTAACCCGGCAAGATCCGATCCACGAATAATCAAAGTATGTTCCCACGGAGCGGTAAGAAGCAAGGGTGTACGCGCTTGCTAAAGGAATGCTTACCGAGACTCTCTTACTTCGGCCCGGGCCCCTTTCCTTGTCAAGTAGGATGAGGGTTTGGTCATTTTCTAGTGCAACAATTCGATTTCGGAGGGACGATTCCAAGCTCATATTTCAGACAATATGGAGTCTAGTGACCAGATGTGAGTTTCGTATAGAAGGGACGGAAGTTTATTGAGTTTCAACTATGGGACGGGGGGTAAGGACCGGTGTAGAGTAACGATTGAGGTGGCTTAACCATTCGAACTACCTAGATACCAGATCATTGCTAAGAAAAAAGAGTCCAGTTAGAGAGAGATCTTATATGATCCGTTGCAAAATGGTTGTTGGATCAGTTAACCAGCCTCCCATACTTTATTTGAGTGGGCCTTCCAGTTGGTAAGCAGAAGGAATTGGTTGAGCGAATTGGAAGTCAAAGAAGTAGTTCAACTCGCTCGACCGAAGTAAGAAGAAGACAACCAGTAGCTCAAAGGCTGGTAAACGGTGAAGGATAAGCAGAATGAAACTCTCGGACAATAGAAGAAAAAGATGTTTGTGATTGTGTTGCTAGTACCATAGAGCATATCTCCTCTTGTAACAGCAATCTACACCTCTTCTAAGTGAACCATGGTTTAGCTTACTAGCTTCCCTTCTGCTAGTGACTTGTGGGCACAGTGTCTTGTTGGTCTGTTGGTAAAACACACGAACATGTGCAAGTAAAACACACGAACATGTTGTTTTGGAGCCTCCTGCAACTTTGAACTTTATCCGATTCCCATCTTGGAAACTCCGGTTAGTAGGTTTTCTTTCAAGTTAATTACGAATAAAACAGCAAATTATTATATGATCCGATTATTTTAATGTACGGGTGCAGCGGCTTAGCTGTAAAGTTGTGAATTATGTTAAATATGAAATAACATCGAGTTATGTGGGTCGTGGTGAATTTCTTAGGAAAGAGACAAAGGAAGATGATAGATTGGCATTCAATAACACAGAAGATGTGTGCTTCCATTAAATTCAAGTCACCAACTTCTGCAGATGACTGTCTCCTCTAACTTTAACCAGTACTTCCACACATTTCCTGCAAACACAAATGAAAACTCAGGGTTGTCTCTTCTATAGATCCAGTGGCCTCCAAATCGTGGTCTTGCTTGCCATCTTTCTCCTAGTTTGTTCTATGTTTGATAACCGCATGAGCTTCAAATCAATCCCATTTTCAAGACGTCAAAAGATCTCACATCAATCATCCAACCACAGCAGTCAATCGGCTAAAGAAAACAGCAAAGCAATTGGTGTTGATCTGGATAGCAAGGAAAATGAACAAGAAAACGTTGGATTGCCACCAGAGAACTGCGATATTTTCAACGGAGACTGGGTCTTTGACAGATTTACCCGTCCTTTGTATATAGAAGAAGATTGTGAGTTTCTGCATGAATCAATGACTTGCATTAGGAATGGAAGGAAGGATACTGTATATCAGAACTGGAGATGGCAGCCTAGAGACTGCTCCTTGCCCAAGTATGTGTTCATTTACATTTTTCAGTGGTTACTAGATTCAACCCAAATCCAGAGTTTTAGTTTCCTCAACGCATGGTAATAGTATATATGGCTGAGATTCAATATGGTTTTCTGCTTCTGGGCAAAGGTTCAAAGCAAAACTTTTGATGGAAAAACTTCAAGGAAAGAGACTTATGTTTGTTGGGGATTCATTGAATCATCAACAGTGGCTTTCTCTGATCTGCCTGATTCAATATGCTATCCCTCCAAGCGAGAGGAGCTTAACAAGCTATTCAAGTTCTCTCACCGTCTTCAAAGCTGAGGTATTTCCTTCCTCTCTCAAATCAAGACGCCATGTTGTTTCTCAACTAATTCAGATAACTAAAGCTTTCACTGTCCTTATTCCATTCCCAGAAGGTAGTGAAGTCTGAGAGCAGCCACAGGGTAGATTAGCATACTGGACTAGGAACTGAAATGGCTATTACATTTCGTTATTCTTCGCTAAACTTAATCTTTTACTTGCGCTTACCCATTCATATTGCAATATTAATTGTGCAGGAATACAATGCGACTATAGAGTTCTACTGGGCACCGTTTCTTGTGCAGTCCAATTCAGATTCTCTGGATGGTAGGAGTGGCCAAGGGGATCGCATAATCGCAGCTGAATCAATATCTACACATGGAGAAAACTGGAAGAATGTGGAGTACCTGATATTTGACACCTATATTTGGTGGATGAAGTCTATTTATACGAAAGTATAGTAAGTATGATTTCGGCCCTCTGTTTTCTGTCATTTCTTCGCATTTCCAGGTGAGTTGACTGTTCTTTTTACCGTTTGAAAATGGTGGGGAAATAAAGCCGATCAGAAGGGAAATTAGAATACGATGAAATTGAATTGGCAGTTGCATATGAGAGAGCTTTGAGGACATGGGCCAAGTGGGTAGAAGCAAATGTTGATCCTAAAAAGACCCATGTTTTCTTCAACAGCATGTCTCCAACTCATGTCAGGTACAACAATCTTGACCATTCACTTCCGTTATTTTGTTGGTTCAAGGGATTAACTTAACAAACAAAGACAATGCAGACCATCCATGAATTGTTTCCCGCAGTTTCTAAACCTTTGACATGGTTATGGAACAGGAGCTTGGACTGGGGCAATCCTGATGGCATCAAATGCTCAATGGAGACTACCCCAATTCTGAACAACTCAAAACCAGTATACGTGGGCACAAATCGCCAGCTTTTTAACATAGCAGTAAATGTTACTGGCTCAATGAAAGTACCGGTGAACTTCCTGAACATAACAACATTGTCTGAATACAGGAAAGATGCACATGTTTCATTATACAAGGACGTCGACTCCAAGTTACTTTCGCCGGACCAAAAGTTTATTCATGCCAAGAATGCTGATTGCCTGCACTGGTGCTTACCGGGTTTGCCTGATACCTGGAATGAACTGCTCTATACACGTATCATCTCTCTCTCGTGACAATTTTACTTTTCCAATTTTGCATTTTAACTCCGGCTATATAAAATTTCCATTTAGAAACAAAATTAAAAAAGAAAAAAAAGTGACTTTGGTCTTGACCGTACGAAAGGTTCTATTAGGGTGAGTAGCGTCATAGTTTGTAAAAGATTGACGAAGGAAAAGAGCCGTTTGTTTGTTGTTTCAGAAATTGCCCCTTCCCTTGGTGGTGTTAATTGAGAACATTACATTAGATGAGTTTTAGCTTCTGGCCGCACCCACAATTGAAACTGCATTATGGAAGAGACAAGATTCTCTGTCCGGTTTTACAAATAAAATCATCTGTTCCATAATTGCTGTGCTAATGCTGTTTCATTGCATCTGGTCCATATGTTTTTGTGGGTCCTATATAAATGTATGGACCAGATGCAATGAAACAGCACTGGCACAGCAATTGTGGAACAGGTGATCTGTTCTCCCAATTTTATGGTGTCTTATTCTATTCAATGAATCTCAACCATTCATTTATGCGAATTTTACGTTTATTTTTGTGAGATCCATGTGGAGCTCACATAAATAAATAGTTGAGATTCATTGAACAGAATAAGACACCATAAAATTAGACAAAAGATCTGAACTCGTTACGGAAACATAAGCACCCACCGACAAAAGAAATGACGTCAGGTGTCCACATTTTCCAAAAATTTTGGTCCACAGAGAAATATTTGATATATTTTTCTTTGATGGGACCAAACTTATTGACAGTGCTAGTGGAGCAAGCAGAAATCGTTATCTTCAATCGGACCCATTTAAGAACTAAAAATTTTATATTTTTAATATTGCACTGGAATCAATCGAATTAAATATTAATTTATAATAAATGTCTAATCCTACAGACATTTCGCACAATGTTTATTTTTTAGTACAATTCTTAGGACAGGATTATATAATATTTTGATATACAAATCATTCCTTAAAAAGGTCGTCGAATTCTCGCAAGGGGCGTTTGATCGTTTTATAAAACCTTCTATCTGCGTCGTGTGGGGGTGTAAAGTTCCTGTTACAGCATGGAGTAAGATTTGTGGCTCTTGATCTTCGTCAAAAGAAGATTCCTCATCTAATGATGTCGAAAGTAGTAATCACACTCCTTTTGATCTAATGAGACAATTAAGACTTCTGGAATTTAAATTTAGTGGAATTAGTGAAGTGAACATCTATAAATTGGGGCTAAACCTACAACACAAGCATCATCTTTGCTCTTTGAAAGGTAAATGGGTTAAGTAGGAAAATGGGTGACAACCTTGTCTCATTTGAAGATGATGGCGAAATTGGGAAAAAGAAAATGCCCAAAGATGACAAAATGCATTGTTTTTGTGACACTGGTAACAATGTTATGAATACCGTACCGGGCTCGGTACCGGATTGGGCTTTGAAACGGAACTGTACCGGTACCGGTCGGTACCGGATACCATTTCGGAATATTTTTTAAATTTATAAAATAGTCCCTAAATTTTTTAAAAATTGCAAAATAGTCCATATTGATATATTATACAACTGTACTGTATACTTTACTAGTTTACTGTTTACA
>JAOTBA010058304.1:0-12376 GCA_025629845.1 Erythroxylum squamatum | reverse complement strand
ATTTCTAAAAGGGAAAATTTTGGGATCTAAGTTGTTTTTGAATAAAGATGAAAGGATTGAAAAAGAGAGGAAAAAAATTATACCGATTCGGATTAGTTTAGACCGAGTGAGTCTTAGGATTTCTAGCGCAGCGCTTTCTAAAGTTTTGGTTCGCGGATGTCGAATTTGCGATCTTTCGATTTCTTTGGGATTCGTTTCCGTTCTTTGAAATCGATTCGTTGTTTCCGAGCCTTCGTTTCAATTATTTTCCGTTCGCTTTGTTCCGCTCCAGATTTAAGTCGGGTTGGAATTGATCAGTTCCCGTTTGCTTTTGTTCTTCGTTTCCGTTTTAATATCCGTTTTTCGTTTTGTTTTCCGGTTGGGATCCGGTCACAAGATCGGGTGTCAACATTTTCACTTCGTAATGTGGTTACCAAATTGAATCTAAAGATCATATCCTAGGTTATTCAGTGGCTAAGTTTAATTAACGATCATATCTTAATTAAATACAACCTAAGGGAAAAATGGGATTAGCATAATGTATTGTTAGTCCACGATCAATAACCTGAGGAGAGGTGTGAAAAAATTAGAATGATGGGATATTTTTCATCATGTCTAGGCCAAGATTGACCCTAGAATCAAACTTTACACACATTTGACACTTTTATCATTTTCGATTGTTTTTCAATAATTTTTTTTCGCTAGTTTAATTTTACTTTATTTTCTCAATTATATAAAAACCAAAACCCCCCATTTTTATTTCCTTTGCATCAACTATTTTCATTACGAAAATTAACCGAACATTCCTTATGGATATGATCATGACTCGCCACTTCTATAAGTTTTTAGTGTGCAGAGTTAGGTAAATTTTGTAATGCACTCGACACGGGCTGTCAAAGTCCTATGTAATGTCTAAACTTTATAAAATGCTTCCCTATTGTTCTATACAAAGCTTTATATTTTAATACTTAATTTTGTGGTCATGTGCGGTGGAAGAAAACTTAAAACAAATATTTTGTAGACTTAGTCTCACTCCTTAAAAGAGTCCACCTCTATTGAGATCAACCACTCCTTTACTCGATCTCTCATGCAATATAGGAAGCACCTCATCCTAAGCTTATCTTTTATAAGGCCATTAAGTGGAAATGTTTTGATCACTGCATAAAATTCCTTAACAAATGTGATCGTATCCTCTCTAAGTGATCCATCAAAGATTGAAAGCAAGTGTAGATGTAATTGCTTAATCTTGTAGTTTCTTGCCCTTCTACAGTTTGATACATTAAGGGTTCATATTAATTACTGGTAATTAGATGTCTCCTATGCAAATCTTTTATGGTTATTGCTCCATTTCTACAAATAAGTTATCTTGTTATGCAGTCATCTCTTCTCTCCTTATAGCTCGATTTTTTCTATAGATTATTCTATCTCAAGATCAAAATGAACTAGGGAATCCAAATTTCCGCTCTTGGATCTCCTGTATCACATCAACTATATGAAATAAGTGAAAGAAATCAAAGTAAAATAATAAAAAACTAAGATTAAAAAAAACTTAAAACTACTTCCCCGATAATATTGCTAAAAACTTGATCTATTATATATTTGCAGGCATACAAAGTTAATCATATATGACTAAATAAAATTGGAGATATTCTAAGGTATAGATCCAATAAAGAACTAGTACTAAATTCTATTAATATTAGTTAAACGCTAAACTAAATAAAACAAGAGGGTTGATTGAGTATAATTAAACTAATAAACTAACTAAAACACAGTAAATAAACTAATAAAAAAATCAATCAAACATTAGGGATTTAAGTTTCACATGTGTGGATATCTAATTACTACATAATTGATTGTTTAGGATGAAATAACAATTAACCTAATGTATTTATGTCGTTCATCAAGGTACAGATGTACATCTAATTAGGGGATGATTATTTTTTAATCTAGGATATCATTGTTCTCTAATGCTAAATATTTATTCTCCTAATACAGAGATCATGATTCACCTATCAATCTATCATACAATCCTTATGATTGAATCTATGGTGGCCAATTACAAATTCAACAATTAAGATCAAAGAAAATAAATTCAACCAATCAATAATTGAATAACATATAAATAATTAAATGAATCCCTACAAATTAAATCCCTAAATTTAACTAAGTTTTCTACTAGTAAATATAATAAAAAATACAAATAAATAGATCTTATTATAGAAGAAAATCATAGAAGGAAGTTGAGAGAAGTTGACATTAGCTTCTTTAATCCTTGCTTTAAATCTTCCTCCTCGAGGAAAAAACTATGAAAAACTAACTAGGAAAAAGTTTAAAATAGAATCTCTCATAAGAATATCAGAGAACTCCCTAAAATTTGTTAGGGTTGGTTATTTATCTAATAAAAGTCTAACAAAGATCTAATAAAAGTTTACTAGAATTCTTCTAGATTAATTATAATACAAGTATCTATAAGTAGGATTACAAAAAATAGAGTTCTATATGATTTAAACTTGAAGAATCCTATAATCATGCAAATCATGTTTGAGAATCAATGATTATTATAGATCCAAAACCAACATTGGTTTTATTATGCTTCTTTTACTCTTCGTTATCCGCAATGTAACTAGTTTCAAACACGTTTTATAATTAATGCCAGTTTTGCACTATTTCTCTTTATAAAATAAAGATGAGTCCAATGTCTACTATTGTTCATATTTAGCATCAATATGGTACTGTATCTTGGCTTCCAAGACTTTCGCAAAAGATAGGCACCTATTGAGCTTCAAAGTTTGATGCCTACTGTAATTTTCTCCTCCACCTTCACTTTTCTCCCTTTTTGAGTTATTAACTCCCAAAGTCTTCTACAAAGTTAGCCCTTTATCTTCCAAATGGCTACAAAATATATATCATCAATTAGATAAATATAAAGAAATTTGCACTAAATATTCTTGCATTTTTTCCTTTAAATTCAATGACCTGCAAAATAATTAAATAATTATAGAAAAATATAATAAAACATATTATAAAGATGCCAAATACTAAGTAAATTCATACTATCATAGTCCTAGTGGGTATCCTTTTTATTAGTCACCATGGTCTTGCCTTTTTTCTTCAGTTAAACCTGTACAAAACTCGCCTAAGAACTATTAAAAATATGGTATATGATTCTTACATCCATGAGTTTAATTACCTCAGAGCTTTTTTAATATTTGGATTGAGTCAGCGTTGATTCTCTACACTAGGCTTGTGGTTATCCTCAATAAAGATTCAATGGAAACATAGAAATGGGGCAATTTTATAAATATTGGAGATGATTAATGCAACTGAGGTCTAACTCTCGCATGCATAATGGAGTCAATAATATCAATCCTAAGGTATGTATCGTCAAAGATAAGCCTTTTAATATCTTGAATATATTCCTTTTCATCCTTTATTCTTAAGGTTAGCTTACAATTAGTTACATCATTTATCATACCTCCAATAGGGACTCCCTAGGATAATGGGGACCTTAATGTTGTATTTCATGTCCATACTTAAAAATTTGATCAGAGAGTTTAATTGTCCCACTTCGACAAGCAAGTTATCCACTACCCTAAATGAGTGCCGAATATATCAATTCACTAACTGGAGTGACACTACAATTGATTTGACTTCTCTGATTTCAAGCTTCCAAAAAATAGATAAATGCATTAGATTGACATTAGCGCTTAAATCATGTAAAAAAATTATAATTATTAGAAGCACCAAAATAGCAAAGAATCATAAAACCCACTCGATCTTTTAACGTTGGAGGTAAATTCTTTTTTTGCAATATCCCATTGCACTCCTTGATTAAAGGCACCATAAAGTTAAAATCAAGGCCAATTTTATTCTATTTAAACCATCTCTTAAATTTAGACTAACATTGACACCAAATGAAGTTGAGATTAGCATTGGCTTGCTTATGTTTCTTTTAATCACTTCCTCTTCCTCATGTTTTTTCGATGGTTGCACTTCCTTCTTTCTTTTGGCAACAATGTCAAGTATTTTGTCAATCCTCAAGTTAATGGCATACATTTGATCTATAAGGTTCACCTTATTATTATTAGAATGTTGTCCTCAATCTTTTTCACTTTTTATTAGCTTGTATAATAAGGTAACTTGCATCTCTAGATAATGAATGGTTATAATGTTTGACTACACTTTTTTAAGTGCCACCAAACTATCCTACTTTATGTTTAGAGAAGATATATACTGATTAAATATATCTTCCATAGTGTTGTCCTATGATGGTGATTATAATAGAAGCTAAGATTTCTATTAGAACCTAGTAAGCACTATAGGTGTTCCTACTATAATTCCTTACTCATTCCACAAAGGACTTGAATGATTTATCCATCCTTGATTACATATATAGGGGAAAGGTTCATTCGTAACTTACTTCCTTTATAGGCATCCATGTAGCTTGCCTTTTCAAATTAGTTTGAGGTTGGCACAATATTCATACTTGTGTGGGTTAGATGTCTATATACGTTGTAGGGGTAGCATGCCTCCTTGGTAACCATGTCTCAACCCAATATTATCTTCATCTAATTCGAAAGATCAATTACGTGCAATGCTAAGTCTAAAACTACTTAAAACTCGTAAAAATATGCTTTTTAGTTTTTCTCTTACATCCTTAGTTAAAAAATTCTCACTAAAGAGTCAAAGATGTCCTTAAATTGTTCAGCAATTTCTATATAAACTGTCCCTTACACAACTGTGTCAACCAAAGTCTAACTTGTTATTTTGAGTTCATTATAAAATAATTGTAACACCAACTGTAATGAATACTAGTGATATTGGCATTGGTTATGCAAAATTATGTATCTCTCCCGAACCTTATGGAACGCTTCCCTTTTTTTTCTATATAAAGCTTTGAATTTGCCTTCTTATATTATTAGTGTTATATAGGGAAAAATCTCAGCATGAAATCCATGTATACTTTATTCTAATACTTAAAAGAGTCCACCTCAATAGATAGCAGTTAAGTTCTCGCTTGTTGATATGCAAGATCCCTACCCTATATATCTTTAAAGGCAACCTATCAAACTAGAGTGCAATGACAGTGAGTATCGAATGTAATTCCCATAATGACTACAAGTCCCGATAGTTACCTCTTTTCCATTTTCTAATCGAAAAAATAAGATTATAAGTATATAAAAAGGTAAAGCTAAGTTCTAAGGTTGGACACAAATAATAATCAAGAATGCAAATCACATAAAGATAAAATTAATAATATCTAAGTAATGAATCCTTTTAAGATTTCTTAAGCTTTTAACCCTTTATCATACAATTTAATTAAAGATCATTGGCCCATGGAAATTCCTATTGTATGTTAATATCTTTCTCAAGATTATCAACACATAATCCTCGTTTGATTAACTAAAATATCCTTGTAGTTGACACCTAAGATTGATTTAATCAATTTGTTAATTTCAATTTTCAGTTTGACCCTATTCTGAAAGATTTATGTCAACCTATCTGTATATTTGTATGCAACTCCTTTCAATTATTCCAGATCTATTCATATAATAGATTTTTGAATCTCAATTGTTTGAAATCATATATGAAATAATATCTTAGAAATATTAATTCAATATGTAATAGAAACACATAATTAAATCTAATGAATCGAAATCAAATTGCATTAAATAAAGAACTAATTATAAAATCCATCCCAATTTTCATCTTACCTAGGCATTAAACAAATTTAATTTATAAAAACATAAAACATTTCCAAGGATTAAGAAGAAGAATTAAAAATAAGAGAATTCGTTATATATCCCCTTTCTCTTATAATATTCATAGAAACTTTGATGAAAATATGCTCTTTATTTGGATCTCAGAGTCATCTTCGCTTTTCTACTGCTTTAAACTTCAAAAATGTGTTTAAAAGTCAAACTCCTTTAATGGCCTATCTTATTTGCCTTTTACACTTTGAAATTAAGGTTTCTTCACTGTACACAGTCACCCATATTACCATGTATAGTGACTATGTCCCTTAATATCACTTCAAAACTCTAACATTCATACAAAAACACAACTTTAGCAACTTACACCATTTGTAGAAATGATCGTAACCATCACCACATAAGCATGTCTAACCTTAATATAAGCAAAATAGTGTCATTTAATTCGTACATGGTTATAGGGACTTACACGGTCTCCCACATAGTTATGTCCAAGTCTCATAGGCATGTCCTTTACAAATACAGGCATGTCCTTCAAAAATTGCCTAAATTCTTTAGTTTTCTAGCTACCTCAATTTTAACCAAATTCTTCTCCTTTTAATCCATGAAGGAAATTAAGACCTAAAAACATATTAAAAATGAACTAAATACTAAAACAATAAAACTCTCAAATAAGTAAACAAAATGCACTAACCATGTGATTAAAAATATAATTTATTAAACATTTATCAAACTTCCCCACATTTAAGCATTTGTTTGTCTATAAGCAAGTCATAATAAAAATCGTTAAACTTAAAGACATCCTTCCCTTTTTAATATCATCCTGCCCATTCGCACCTTAAATTATCATAACTTATTAATTATATCATCATATAATTAAAATCTAGTAATCCTAAAACAAACTTCCATAAACTATATCAATAACATTCAAATTGATAATCTTTCTGAAATCAAAAGCAAAAAAATTACATACCCTCACACAGGTACACTCAATTTGCTCAAAGTGTTTATCTTCTCTACTAATAAGTGAACTAGAAGAAAAAATAAAATGTCTTTTAAATAAGGTATGATGAGGCTTGAGTAAAGGTAGGAAAAGGATAATTAAAAAGATTTTAAAAAAAAGGTAAAGGAAATTTACATAAATAAGACTACACAAAAATTGGTTCTTTGCAACATAGGCCCTTCAAGTAAAGCTTTTAACTGGTACACCAATAATTCTTTTCGCTCTAAAAAAATTCACAACTTTTATTTTTTTCTTTTTTTTCAATTGATATGTTTGTAACAAAAAAAATTTCAAAGTAAAACTTCAAACAACTTGGAGAGAATATAAAATTGTAACAACAATACATTTGAGAAGAAACAAATTCAATGATTAACATGCACCAACAATCGTAAGCACAATGGACATTCTCTTAAAAATTCTTCAATATAATCTAAGTTTTTTGTAATCAAGTAAATGCAAATCCTTCAAGATTCTAATATAAATGAAAAATTTTCAAGAAAAATATTACTCATAAGGGATAAAATAAGGTAGGTAATAATCAAAGAAAAATAGGCTAAAATAATTGGTTAAATCTAGGTGCCTTTATCATTTTACCTCTAATCTAACAATGTGATCTCAATATGAATAATAAAAGCAAGTTCTATAATAATCCAACTATGCATGATAAACACACAATAAAGAATAGTAAAGCATGGTATTCAAAGGATAACGGTTGTGGAATATAATAAAGACAACGTAATGCCGCGCTCTGCTGGAAACCCTAGTGGAAACCCTAACGACACTACTTATGAGCATGGAGATTCCATGGAAGAAGATGATCAACTGCAGCGTAGCAATAGAAGGAAACGGAAGGAAATTGAGGAGGAGGTTGAGGAGGCTGCATATTCGGAGGAGGATGTTGAGAAGGAGGTTGTGGGAAGGACTTTTAAGGACACTCTTGTGCAGGGTACTCAGTGTGTCATTGGGGGGGGACAGGCTGAGGATATGTTTGATGATGGCGGTGATTCCGAGAATGATGATGCAGATGATGATCTTTGCCCCACCATTTGCTTGTCGAAAGGTGAGAGAGAACGCTTGTATAGGCCCTGGAGGAGGACACTGATTGTGAAATTATTGGGGAGAACGATTGGTTATAACTTTTTTTGTAGGAGGGTGAAGGAGATTTGGCGGCCAATATCCCCAATAGAAATTATTGCTATGGATAATAGTTACTTCCTTGTGAAGTTTACCAACGAACAGGACTTTGATCATGCTCTTTTAGAGGGACCTTGGATGATTGCTGATCATTATCTTACTGTTCGGCGATGGTGTCCAGAGTTTGACCCATTTAGTGCGGAAATTGAAAAACTCACTGTCTGGGTACGATTTCCATGTTTACCAATTGAATATTTTGATGAAGATTTCTTGCTTCGAGTTGGGAAGAAAATTGGCAAACCAATCCGAATTGATAATAACACTAGCTTGGTTTCCCGAGGACATTTTGCGCGAATGTGTGTTGAGATTGATATGTCTAAGCCTTTGCTTGGAAAGTTTAAGGTGAGAAGAAGAGTCCGACGTATTGAATATGAGGGACTCCATCTTATTTGTTTTAATTGTGGAAAATATGGGCATGATGTCAATCATTGTAAAATGAATGCTGAGGGACTCGATAACAATGTAGCTCAAGGAGAGAAGGTGGTGAACAGGACAGAGGAAGAGGTTCCGGTTCATCCGGCTGTTTTGGAAGATTTTGGGTCGTGGATGCTGGTTAAGAAGGGTAGGAATAGACAATCGAGAACGAATGGTAATTCTGGGGGTTCTGGTGGTGGTACTGAATTTAATGGGCGGAATAGTAGGACGGATAGACCCCCTTTCAATGGAGAAGGGAATCGCTTTCAGGTGCTGGTAGAGGAGCAGGAGGAGAAAATTAATGATGTACCTGGTAATCCAACTGTGGTAGAGATTAACCCTGTAGTGAATATTTCTTCTGAGGGTGGAAGAGGGTCTGGAGGTGGTGCGAAGTCTAAGAGAAGTGTTTCTAAGTCTCGGGAACAGGTTGGACAAAAAGGGAGAGTTCGGGAAGTTAATGAGAGGTCAGGTGGAGATCAGTTGCGAGGGAGAAAAGAGCATTCATTGGTGGATATCGCTGGGTCCAGAAGAGCAGCTGAGGCGGGGGATCATGTACTGGTTATTGGAAATCAGAGGAATGTTAATGGGCAATCGCGAGTGGTTGACAATAATGTTTCAAGGAGTACTTCTTGGGCTGAAGGACAAGGCCATTCTGGGTCTTTGAATCATTTTAATGATCCTAATATTCCTTATCCTTCTGCACCAAATATTATTGTGTCTTCCTCGGATCAAGAAATGGTTATGGACACACCAGATAATGATGATGCTTTATTGCTTGGGACGCAGACTTTTTTTGATGAGGCGAGAAAGGCAGGTGTACCTGTGATGAGTGGGGAATTTGTGAATCCCACAGGGAGTGGGAGTGGCGGTGTTTGATTTTTATGGTGTCCTTTCGGGGTTTGACCTTGTTTACTTTATTATTTTTATTATGATTATTGTTTCTTGGAATTGTTTTGGAGCTGCTTCTTCAGGTTTTCGACAGGCTTTTAAGGAATATAAGAGATTGTTCTCTCCTGATATTGTCTGTCTTCTTGAACCGCGAGTTAGTGGTGCACAAGCAAATTTAATTTGTAGTAGGTTGGGTTATGATAATTGGATTCGGGTAGAGGCAGTAGGGTATAGTGGAGGTATTTGGGTGTTGTGGAGTGACAATGGATTTTCTGTTCATTTGGTGGAATCTCATCCTCAGTTTATTTCTTGTAAAATTTCTATGATATCGGGGGAGGAGTGGTTTTTTAGTTGTGTGTACGCTAGCCCACAGGTTGATTCTAGAAGGCGTTTATGGAGGGACCTTCGTCGGGATGTTTTTGGTAGTGATCCGAGGTGGGTTGTGTTGGGCGACTTTAATTCTTTGATGTCACAAGAAGAGCAGTGGGGGTATTCAACATTTAATTCACCGGGATCACGTGATTTTAATAGTTGGATTTTTGAGAATGCTTTGCTTGACCTGGGTTATCGAGGGGTTCCTTTTACATGGCAAAAAGGGGTGGATACTCAGAATTTAAAGATGTCGAGGCTGGATAGGGGTTTGTGTTCAGAAGAATGGAGATTTTTGTTTCCTAATGCTAGTATTCTTCATCCAGTTCGTCTTTATTCTGATCATTGTCCTCTTGTTCTTACTCTAGAGGAAGATGGTCAGAGTGGTGATAAAAGCTTTCGTTTTCAGGTTCCGTGGTTGAGACATGATGGTTTGGCGCATGTAATTAGAGAAAGTTGGCAGCAATCAAGTGATATTACTCAATCTCTTAAACTGGTTGCTGATGATCTGGGTCATTGGAACAAAAATGTGTTTGGTAATATTTTTTATAAGAAGCAGAGGCTGATACGACGAATAGAAGGTGTTCAACGCAAGATGGGAAAACGAAGATTGGCAAATCTTGTTAAGCTGGAGCGTAAATTAAGAAAGGAGTTGGAAGAGATTCTTTCCCAAGAAGAGCTTTTTTGGTTCCAAAGGGCGAAGGAAGAGTGGATTGTCTCTGGGGATCGTAATACGCGGTACTATCATTTAGCTACCCTGACTAAGCATAAAAGAGTTAAAATCGGAGCTCTGAAAGATATGGATGGCGTTCTTGTGTCTGAGGAGGCGGAGTTACAAGTGTTAGTAAGAAATTTCTTCCAAAATCTTTATACTTGTGATGCTTCTATGAATGCTAGTGTTTTCCCTACTATTCCTTTTCCTATGCTTTCGGAAGATTCTTTGGAAATTTTAAATAAGCCGTTTTCCAAAGAGGAAGTTCATGAAGCTCTTGTTGGGATGAGCCCGTTTAAGGCAGCGGGTCTTGATGGTTTTCAACCAGTGTTCTATCAACGCTTCTGGGGAATTCTTGGCGACCGTGTTAGTGGTTTTGTACTTGATGTTTTGAAGGGAGCGCCGCTGCCAGCCGATTTGAATGATACTTTGCTAGTTTTAATACCTAAAGTTGAGCATCCGGAATTGGTTTCACAATTTCGGCCAATTAGTTTATGTAATGTTTTATATAAACTCATTACCAAGACTATGATGAATAGATTGAAGCATGTGTTATCAGATTTAGTTGGCCCTGAGCAAGCTGGTTTTGTCCCCGGAAGACAAATTGTGGATAATATAGTTGTGTATCAGGAAGCTTTACATTCGATGAAGATTGATAAGGGGAAGGTGGGCTATATGGCGATTAAAATCGATTTGGAAAAGGCGTATGATAGGCTTAACTGGGATTTTATTGAGTGGACTCTGGTACATGCTAATTTTCCACAGGGATGGGTGGAGAATATTATGAAATGTGTTAGATCCCCATCGATGTCTGTTCTATGGAATGGTCAGCGTTTGGAAAGTTTTCATCCAACCAGAGGGGTCAGACAGGGAGATTCTATTTCGCCTTTTCTCTTTGTGCTTTGCATTGAGCATTTGGCTCATCTTATTCGCGAATCGGTTAATGTGGGGCTATGGAAACCTGTCAAGCTTTCGAGGAGGGGCCCTATGATTTCACATTTAATGTTCGCGGATGATATGATTCTTTTTGCGGAAGCTTCTGTTGAGCAAATGCGTAACATTTTAGGCATTTTAGAAGTTTTTAGTCAGGCTTCTGGGCAACGAATTAATAGTGGTAAATCATGTTTATTTGTTTCGCCCAATGTAAGTGCTGAAGTAGCTTCTGAGCTAGCTAATTCTGCTGGTATTCCTCTTGTTGCCGATCTCGGCCGTTATTTGGGGGTCCCTTCAGTCCATGGTAGAATGAATGCATCTGGGTATAAGTTTCTTTTAGACAAGATGAGGAGACGGTTGGAGGGGTGGAGAGCGAAGAATTTGTCTATGGCAGGTAGAGCAACCTTAGTACAATCGGTGCTTAATTCGATTCCCATCTACCCGATGCAGGTATTTGTATTACCAGTTTCTGTTTGTCAAGAAATTGAAAAAGTGTGTCGTGATTTTTTATGGCATGGTACGGAGGCGGAGAGGAGATGCCATTTGCTCAATTGGCAATTAGTTACAGCACCGAAGAATAGAGGAGGCTTAGGCATCAGGGGAGTTCGAGAGATGAATCATTCCTTGGTTGGAAAGCTGAGTTGGCGTCTTCATAAGGAATCTTCTGCTTTGTGGGCTCAATGTATTATTCAGAAGTATATGGCTGGACAGTTGTCCTGGAATAATGGAGTGAAGGCTCGGTCTTCTTTGATATGGAAGTCCATTGTTAAAGGATTCCAAATTCTACATAAAGGGGTGTTTATGGATGTTTATAATGGTAAGGGGACCAATTTCTGGTTAGATAATTGGCTAGGTGATGGTCCCTTGATTGATTTGGCGTTGGCAGAGGTGGATGAGAGGGATAAATCTCTTCCTGTTTCCCATTTCTGGGTACCTGGTGAGGGGTGGAATTGGCAGCAGCTTCATGGTTTGGTTCCTGTAGAGGTGTTAAATCGGATGGGGTCCTTGTTATTAATGGATGATGACAATTATTTCGATAATTTTTCTTGGAAGTTTAATACCCATGGTGAATATTCTGTTTCTTCGGGTTATGACTGTATTTCTATGAGAGGCGAAGGAGTGGAACACCAGGTGTGGAGGTGGATTTGGAAGGCTCGTTCTACTCAAAGAATA
>JAOTBA010058153.1:0-12387 GCA_025629845.1 Erythroxylum squamatum | reverse complement strand
ACGCCACCCTCGCGGGGCACGGACTCGGATATCACCGTCGATGTCGGGTTCGGGTCGCGCGGGAGTGGGGTGCTACACATTTTCTGGTCAAGTTTGATATATATTGAATGACAATTAGCCTCAGTTTCTAAATATCCTAAGGTGAGCCTAACACCTTAATTTATGAATCTAATTAGTTTGTTCCTTGGGGAAAAAAAAGATGTTTAAATAACTCAACAAGATGTTTTGCTTAAGAGAAACAGTGTAGAGTTCCAAAAGTTAATGAAGGAAAGAAAAGAAAAGAAGGTTATAAAGTAGTTAATGAAATAATAAAGATTGAAAGCAAGAAACAAACTAACATTGAAGTGTCAACCTTAAAGAGAAATCTTATGGAAATTTAAGTTGGAAAATAGTGAACTCTGTCATGAGCAATGTTTCAATGGATAACTAAGAACGAGAGTGAACTAGAAAAGAAATTATTTTTCAATCCCATTCCTTAATATTAATATATGGTTTCCATTCAATTAGTTAATTGCATATTTGTTATATTACTTATTGTTTAGGATAAGCATAATTTGTAACCATGATTTTAAAAAGATCATAATTATTAGATATGTTAAATTAGTATATTATTTTTATTATTTTTTCTAGCCATTTACTATTAAGACTAGACATTGATAAGAAAATTCGGCTAGCACATATTATATTTATTTCTTATAAAATAGTTTTAATTGTTTAAATCCATAATGAGCCAATATCTACTTTACTTCAAGCTTACGAAAATCACAAAAAAATAACTAGATAAAAGCTTATTAGTAATTTTTATAAGCTTATAAAGTTTTTCACTTGTTTTCTCTTTTCTAAATCTAACATTAAGATATTCAGAGTTACCAAGAAAGAGTTATCAAGAAATAAAAAAAAATTGGTCAGTTTTTTTCTATTATGTAATTTTATTGGGTTATTGAAAGTATTTTTCTTCTTTATATTCCAGCATTAAGTGGACTTAAATTGGTAAGCCTAGATTCCTATATTAGCTCTATAAATAATTGTGTAATATTTTAGTTTATGCAAGAGATGTAAGAACGTAATTTTTATTGCATTAATAATCTTCTTTCATTATTTATGTGATTGTGTAAGCATTTATGAAACTATCATTTTTCAAAAAAAAAGGTAGTATTAAGGCCAATTATGACATCAAAATGGACTTCCTTAACTCATCAAACTTAATTATGAGCATTATGAACTTAAGATGAAACCCATTCTCAGTTTAAAAGGAGTATGAAATGTAGTCAACAAAGGTTGCACTGAGCCTTATAATAAGATAAGTTTAAATCAATTCGAAAATGAAGCCTTAAAGAAGGAAATAAAGAATGATTTAAGTGCACTTCCTATCATCCATCAAGGTTTGGATGAAGGAATATTTGAGAAAATACCTAATAAAATTACATCAAAGAAGGCTTGGAAAACTTTTTAAATTTAGTGATGGGAGTTAACAAAGTGAAAAAGATGTGACTTCAAACATTAAGGAATGAGTCTCAGAAACTCTTAATAAAAGATCATGAGTCCATAATTTCATAGTACTTCACAAAAGTAAGGATGGCAATGAGCGGCTCATAGGTCTAGATTCAAGTGTTTTTAATTAGCCGACCCATGGATCAGGCCCAGGCTCAAGCCGGCTTGAGACCCAACTATTTTAAGCAAAAAGACATCATTTTGCTTAGAAGAGTTGGGTCTTGGGTAGGCCTGGGTCTGGGTAACCTAGGCTAGGACTCAATTAAAAAAATGTTGTTTTACAATTTTAATTTTAAAAAATTGGCGGGGTGACCTATAGGCCGGTCCATTGCCATCTCTACACAAAATTCCTAGGAGTGGTTAATCAACTTCAAATTTAATTATGTTGTACTACATACTAAATAATCTAAAGTTTTAAGTAGTGTGACCGTTACTAAGCTAAGTAAATCCTTACTGGCTTATAAAACAAGGTTGAATCATGATAGGAAGGATGTAATATAACAAGCCTTAGTAAAAAAAAATTCCTTAGTCATTAAAGTAGAAGAAGACAATTTGTACACATAAGTGGATATTGTACAGATGAGGTCATAAACTCGTATGGAGCTAAGGGAGACGAAGAGGAGATTAAAACTCTTATAATGAAGAGGAGATTAAAACTCTTATAGTGAAAATCCATCTCAAAATCCTCAACATGATTGAGAAATAGGAAGAGATAATTAATTTGAATTTTAGGTTGAAAACCATCTAAAACCCTAAACAAGCCCACTGACTAGAACCAAAGTTATAAGAATTTTGATCACCTTAAGTTTCCTTGAAAAGATCAAATTAAGTTCTTATCAAAGAATCAAGAGGAAATTCTCACAAAAAGAGAAGAAAACTCCCAATTTTATTTTTATGTTAATGATCTGCGAACTACATCCCTAAGACAGTTTTAAGAATAAAATCCCTAAAAAAGAATATAAAACTAGAGTCTTAAAGGAACATCCTTATAAGTGTATTCAGGATTCAAACACTAACTACTAATACTACTTTAAATATGACTCTAGGAAAACTATTTCAATTCATATCCTTAATGTCATAAGGCATCCTAATCATATTAGAATAATTAATCCTAATTAGATTAGAAATTAACCCCACAATAAGTCCTAACCTAAACAGGAAACTAGAAAACAACTATAGAATAATACTAACACCATTTGGACTTTATAATTAAGTAAGTTATATCCTAATTACAATAAAAAATGCTGACCAATAACACAAAATGAACAAAGTCCTTAAATAATCTTAATTATGTTAATTGGTTTCTATTTAACTTAAAACAAGTGGACCAGGTCGTTACAAATTTTCTAGCCATATTCTTTATGTATTAAGCATATTTCATCTTTAACAACATGTAAAAAAGTGACTAATCTTAACAATGTATTTGATTCATGTAAAAAAGTGACTAATCTTAGCAATGTATTTGATTCATTTTAAACAGCCTCCTTTTATTACATATCTATAATTAATCCTTGCAAAACTATCTTCATTTGTTTGGTCTTTGCTCTAATCATTAGACATCAAATCCCTTAAAAAAGATCATAAGAATGGTTAGAAATAGATGCTAGTGCATGCTGATCTCCATCACTCCCTCCCTCCTCAAAATGATTTGTCCTCTAATCACCACTTAAGGAAATAAACCGTATGGCATTTACTTGGGTAATAGAGATGCAAATTCCTTTAATTGACCTTATATAGCATTCATAAACAACTTGAGATCAAGTTGTGCATTATTTCCACCACCACTTATATTTAAATTTGCAAAGAAAACATTAGTAACAAAGATTGGTTTTCCTTATATTTCCCTTACATGTCTATACTTGAGATTAGGTTACTTATTTGCTCATGTTTCACGCAATTTTGACTTTTCACGATGATGTTCTCATTACTCTTTCCTTTTACCACTCAATTTCCCCTTACAAGCCCTTTAAAAAGAACTTTATCTATGGTCCTACCAAAATAGCAAGCAACAATAGGGTTTATAACTTTAATTGACAAAAATTAGGATTAACAAGAAAGAACAAAGGAAACAAAATCAACAAGAAGGTAATAAGGATGATTTGACACTAAGAATAGGTTAAAAAAATCAACAAGAAGGTGACAAGGATGAAAAAAATTAAGAATATTTTTTTAAAATAGAAAAGGGATTAGAATTTTGGATTTAATGCCAATTTTTTAATTTTTTTTTCTTTCTTTTTTTCTTTTCTTTTCTTTTCTTTTTTTTCTTTTCTTTTATTTTATTTTCTTATTTTTCTTTTCTTTTATTTTTTTTCCTATTTTCTCTTTTTTGTTTTATGTATATATGATGTGAACTAACTCAAAAACACAATAGAAAAGAGAATGGAATAACTTTGATTGAAGAAGAATGTACAAAGAGAATGCTGAATTGAAAATAAGTTTAGGATAGAAAGAATTGGATGGATAGACGATGAACGTAAAAACTACAAATGATAAGAAAATAAATAAACGATAAAAGGAAAAGTAGCATTTGATTTCAAGAGCCAAAGCTTTGACCAAATAATGTGAACTTTAGTATGAAAATAACCTAAAACTTGGATCATAAGAAATTAAAACCTAAGTTCGTCTTCAAATCTAGTATGGAAAGTAGATTTTAACCATACCTATTGATTATAACCAAAGATAAAAGAATTTTAATCACAAAAAGTTACATTGATAAGATCAGATTAACTTCTTGTCAAAGAACTAAGAGGGAATTCTCACAAAAAGTGAAGAAAACTCTTAATTAAATTTCTATATTGATGATTTAGGAATTACTTCAATAAGATAACCTTTTATAAGCATTAAATACTTAATGACTATAATCTTAAAAATAATAGAAAATAGAGTCCTAAAGGAACATTTCTTATCAAGTGTGACAAGGATTCAAAACATTAACTACTAATACTACTTTAACTAGGACTCTATGAATCCTATTTTAGTTCATATCCTTAATTTCATAAGGAATCCTAATCAAATTAGAAATTTAAGTAATCCTAATTAGATTAGAGTTAACCCCACAACAAGTCCTGACCCAAATAGGAACTAGAAAACAAACATAAAACAATATTAACATAGTTTGGGCTTATACCCAATAACAATAAACCATGCTGACCAATAACATTAAATGAACTAAAGCCCTTAAATGCACTTTAATTATGTGAATTAGGCCCTATTTAAGTCAAAACAAGTAGCACAATTTCTTAGACATTCTCTGAGCCTTTCTCTTCTTATATTAAGCCCATACCATTTTTTATAACATGTAGAAAAGTGATTAATCTTGGCAATGCATCTAATTCATCCTGAATAACATCAATTTTATGCATATCTATAATTAATCCTTGTAGAAATATTTTCTTGCATTTAGTATTTTTCCTAATCATTAGACATCCAATTCTTTGTAAGGGATCATAAGAATGGTTGAAAATAAGTACCAGTGCAAGCTAATATCCATTAATGATTTTGGAAAAATAACAAAAGGAGGAAGGGGAAATCACAAATTGAATAGTATTCATATGGAAAGCATAGTTATTATTCTTAGGAATGTATTTTTAATGAATATAATACAAAATTAGAAGAAGCTAACTGAGATTAAATGGGTGGAACTTTATTACTTATAGTAAACTATTAGTTAAAAGATAAAAAGATCATAATTGACCTTGATAATACAACTAGTAATCACATGACAGGTTATAAACAGAAATTAATAAAATTAGATATGAAAGTGATAAACCATACTCTTTAGTGATAATACAATGATGAAGATTAAAGTCAAATGCACACATTTTACTAGAAAGAAAGCATGTGCTCATAATATAAGCTTGTCTCTCTTAGTTAAATTTTTTCACTACAAAAACTATAACATTTTAAGCATTCGTCAAAAATTTGAGAATGTTTTTCAAATTTCTATGAAGGATTATACTCTTTTTTGATGCTAATCTTATTTATCATGACTATAACTAGCAATATGATATTTTTGTAAAACTTGAAAGCTAAGAATGCCATATGTTTGAGTATTAATGTCAATGATCTTTAAATGATATAGCATATGAAGAATAAGCATTTGATTATTAATACACTCAAGGTTCTAAGACAGAAGAAGATAGTTAGAGTCATTTCAAGTATGGGTTGGTGGATTTTGAATAATTGTATTAGGCATAGTTGCTTGGAAAGCATTCAAAGAAAAGCTTTAAAAAATAATCAATTTCAAAATCCACCAACCGATACCAACTTATTCATATAGACGTTTGTGGTTCCATCAGCATCTATTTTTTATGGTTAAAGCTATTACTTTATTCTATGTTTTGATGATTATAATAAAAATACGGTAAAATTGTGAAGTATAAGTTTAAAGGTTTTAATGCATTTAACAATTTTAAATATCTAATTATAAAAGAGTAGTTTTGAAAATAAATCTTTGAGAACTAATAAAAATAGCCAATTTCATCACATTTGAGAGTATTGGTTTTATTACATATGCCTGTTCTACGGTCACGTTATATTATCAATTAATTTTCTGATTAATCAAATTTATATATATATACAAATTAATTTATAATGCACATATTATTGGTAACTCTTAACGTTATGCATTATTCACAACATAATGAAATTGGAAAATGCTTTAAAAAAATTCCTTACCCTCTAATACCGACGGAAAATAGCATACTGTCAGAAATTACATTTTTAATTACTGACAGAATTCCTATTTCCGTCGGTATGCTGCAAGTCGTTTTTTACACTCAACAATGAATTACTGACGAATTTAATCCGTTGCTAAACTTTAACAACGGTAAACTGTTAACATTTTTCCGTCGGTAATTATTACAGACGTTATTTATACCGTTGTTAACATGTTTTTGGACGAAGTTAAATTACCAACTGAATTATACTGTCGGTATTTTTAACTACGATGATTTCACCGATGATTTTGACCGTTTGTCTTTTCCTTTGTAATTACCTATACCGACGGAATATCATGATTTACCGACGAAACAGTCCGTCGGTAAACTACAGCTTTCTTGTAGTGCAAGGTGAAGAGGAACCTTAATCTCACTTGGATCACCCTCAAGTACAATAATATACTCTCCAAACCAAATATTATAACTCAAAGTTTCTCACCGATAACTCCAAAATGGCTCACTCACATAAATACGACATAATGATGCTCAAATGATTGAAAGCACTTTGAAATGTGTGCATACAACATCCAAAAACTTCTTAATACTAAAACCAATGAGAAAATACCTCTTTATAGTATTTTGGAACCCTAAATAGCCATTAGAGAAAAGAACTAGTCATTATAATGACTATTTACAATGCATTGGTCAATCAGTATAGCATACTATTCGACTAGTATGTATTTATAATACTAAATTCATTAGTCGTTGGAACATTGGTCGTCCACTACTACATATATTGATCGACCAATACATTATCCTATTACTACAAACTATCGGTAATCAAATTTAAAAACTTTAACTCGTATTAGTTCACCATTAACCCATATAAGTCAACCAATTATCCCAAAAATATGATTTTAATACTTTTAAATACTCAAAATCAACTTGATCAGTGCAATTATGAATTAGACACTTTCCAAAATGTTTCCAAAATCTTGTTTTAAAGATCATGAGGCTTTTTATATAAAAACCAAAAGCTTCTACACCTCTTGATGAATGAAAAGACTCATGTACTGAAGTTAAATGAAAACTTTATAATGGTGAGCCTTTTGGATCATCAAATTAATAAAATGAGATTACAAATAGTAATACAAAATGTAAAATATAAAATGACCTTGATGAGCCTTGATCTTCTTTTGTTCTTATTTTGATCTTCATTTTGTTAGTTGCAAACTTCAACTTTTCTTATACAACTTCATACACTGTCCTTTTAAGTTTATGGCTTCATTTTGTTCCAATATTTCTTTTCATCAAAATATGAACAAATTAGTAGTAATTATATTATGTTATCATTAAAACATCAATTGGAACCTCCTTTGGTTCAACAATATCCTCTTTTTGATTATGACAAAATATTTGTTATATTAGAGAACAATAATAAAATTAAGCATATAAACAAATATCAAGATGGTGATTAGCTCCCTCTTAATTCAGGAATAAAACACAATTCAATATCAAGAAAAAAAGAGATAGTCAAAATCAAAGAAATATCCATGCTTGAAGATAACATACATTTACTCATGCATATCATATAAAGTGTCATGAATCAAGCAAAATTAGTTAAAAAGATGAATTTGAATCAAGATTGATAAAATTTCTTACTAGAGAGTGCTATTGAATATTTAAAAAATCAAAATAAAAGATCAAATTTGATAGAAACATCCCTAATTGTGTCTAATTTAAATTTTCTAATTTTGGTACTATGCTTAAGTTGAAAGATTCAACTAAAGCACCAAGGGAAAATTTTGAAAAAAATAAATATTCAAGTTGAAACAAATAAAAACATAATTGATATATCTAACAATCAATTTCATAAAAGAGTTGATAATTTATAAAGCCCTAAAATTTCATGAAAAGTTCCCAAAATATAAAAAATAAACAAAATTAAAGATGTATCAATATAATTGAAAGTGAAACAAACTTAATCCTTCTATAATTTAACAATAAATGCATCAATTTTAAAATTTTGTACGTAGGAAAAATTTAAAAATCCTAAATATGAAATTCAAAAATGAAATATTTTCAATTTGATGCTATCTAATGATATTTTTATGTAAAGGAGAGAGATGTGTTTCAAGGAAAAGAGTGATTTTTTTTTGGCTGGGGGGTTTGAGAATATAAACATAAAATATGCTAATAGAAGATATGAGGTAGAGGAGATAATTAAAAATGGAAAACTGGTTAACCACATGCCTCAGCTAGTCAGCCAATGTTGGTGTTTTAGAGATAAGCAAAAGTAAGTAGTGAAGGAGTGGGGAAAAATGTTTTGGATTTAAAACACGATCTATTAGTCATCTAGAAAAGTATATTGGACAACTTATGTTGGTTATTTATTGACTAAGGATGGTTACCAAACACTTCAAAAATTGTTAGGAAAGAAGGTAGTCTCAAAATCAAGGTCATTGGTTGACCATTGAAAGATATTGGTTGACCAATAGACAAGCGACCAAATAAAGAAAAGCCTCACTAAAAAGGCAAAAAAATATGGTTTCTGGTTATACTGATCAACCGTACTAAGATATTGGTTGACCATAATGTTCTAGAAAACTAAAAATAGCTTTAAAACTCAAATTTAAATATGAAGACACTTAGTCATGGTAATATCAATAAAAAATTATCAAAAACTTTAAAATAGACTTTAAACACATAAAATCAATAAAGAAAATGAAAGGGGATATTTATTAAATAGAATTTCCATCGAACATACCTAATTTTATACTAATTAAGCAAAATCTTATCCTTATTTGATAATTTAGAAAAATTATTTCCATTAATATAAATTCTATCCTAATACCTCATTTTGCATATATTCTAATTCTAGGTACTAAGGATCACACTTAAAAAATAACTATTTAACACCTTATTCATAATTGAAACCTAAATAATAATCACAAAGGATTTAGAATCTAATTGACACATAAATGCAAGTTATCACATATTTCTAAAATATGGCCTAACCATTACCAAAATTTTGAATGTTACTTATTAGAGATTTGAATGGAAGTTTTTATTGAGTTTACAATCCAATAGATGCTTCTCATCCTTCTCATCTCTCTCACTTGGTTCAATAATTTTCTCTTTTCAAACATCTTTGCTGGATAAATTCTCCATATCCTACAACAATATCTTCTAAACTTTTTTTTTAGGCAAGCATGTTAGATTCATCATGATAAAATGCATAAACTCCTTAATAATACTCATTTCAATAACTACTATCTTTACAACATACTATTTACTCTTTATTTTCTAATAGCCTTACAAACTAAGGTAATCAATATGTTTTAGGAACCCAAATAAGCTAGACTCCTTGGTTTTAGGTTCCTTATTCTTTTCAACCCATACTTTTAAAGGTTTGCTTGACTGTCTTTTCTTAAGAAAATAAATATATCAAGAAGTCCATACTTACTACAAAAGTAACATGCCATGTTATATGAGTGATGATGATACATATATGAATGTCTATGTGTGTGTGCATAATACGGAAACTTCCTTTGGGAATTAAAGTTTTTGAATTTCTCCTGGGGTAGTGAAATGTCCTATGATTATATATATGATTCCTACTACGAATGAGAGCTTGATTTATACTTCTTTGAGGTCTGAAAAGGTGTGAATCAATTTTCATGTTATCATAAAATTATACCTATTCTTTCCTTGATAGTATTAAACACTATGATTAGGTTGTGAGCCATATATACAAGCATAATACTTGCTTTTAAGATTAGTCCTAGAGGATATCGAATATGCCTGCATATGCTCAGATATGGATGCTCCATACTTATTCGTCACATATAAAATGATTCATCACATGCAAATATTTTCCTTTGACAAATGTGGTTTTAAAATTGTCTTCACTTATACAGTATATCATATTCCATACATATCATTGTAATGCTTTTGAGCTCATAACATATTTTCTTTTTTTTCACCCCTCTAGTAAACTTGGACGATGGGCCCTTAAAGGAATCTATCCCCTTTTTCAATGTTTCATTCTCATGCCTTAATGCATCAAAGTTATGATTTTCATTAATAATCACTTTTTAATGCTTTAATGTTATACAATTAACATTCTATCTTTTCATTCTCATTCATGCATGCGTCCTACTATTTTCGAACTACTTTTAGTTCTAACAATAATTTCTTCTTTTTCTTACTCATGATTTCTAGATCTTCAACTAATTCATCATATGTCATACCAATCATCACTATCATTACAAGAATTAGAGTTGGATGTTACCTTATCATTATCCATAGTGGTAAAGTATAAATGAGCTATCTCTTTTTTTGAATGCTTGCTTTCAAATTCACTTATGCCATCCTAAATTGACGCTTTTTAAGTGCTTTCTTTTGTCTTTGTTCTCCTTATTATACTTTCTCTCATACTTCTCATTATCTTTTTGTTAAGGACATTGTCACTTTATATGGCCATGTTTTATACAATCAATGAAAATAATGTTAGAGGATTATGTTTTAAATCAATTTTACCTTTCTTGAAGTCTTTTTTTATAGAATTTCTTCTTGAAGAACTTCCTGAATTTTCTTTTGAGAAATCCAATGTCCTTTTCTTTGCTTTCACTAGTTGATGTCGCTTCATTTTCGCTTTATTCTTCTTTTGAGGCTTTAAATGCTAAATTATTTTTCTTTAAAAGCATCATTTCTTCTTGCATCTCTTGAATCCTCATTTCGTATGGGAGGAGAGATCCATTAAGTTCCTCTAATGGTAGTGTTGTTATATCCTTAGCTTATTGTATAGCCATCACTGTCTTTGGAAGTGACCTAATTAATTTTATTCCTATTTCAACATTAGTATAAGTCTTTCCAAGACCTTTGAGTGTATTAATAATATCAATAAAATCTAGTATACATACTAGAAATGCTTTCATCATATTTTATTTGGAACAATTCATATTGATGAGTTAGCGTGCTAACTTTGCTTTCTTTCACTTGATTTGTTCCTTCATAAGTGAATTTGAGAGCATGCCAAATTTCGTATGGTTTTTCATAGATAAAGGCTCTATTGAATTCATTTCTTCCTAATACATAAAAAAAGAATATATATGGCTGTACTATTCAAGAAAACTAATCTTATCTTTAGGTTGCCATTATTCCTTTGATTTAGGTACATTTTTAATATCTTCAATTTTTATAGGAATAAAGCAACCATTTGACACTATTACCTAAAGTTCTCAGCCATTAAGAATAATCTCATCCTAGTTTTCTAATAAAGATAATCATTACCATCAAAGAAAGATGGTCTACCAATGCTTTGTCCCTTTTGGTATTAATTTATGCCCTACAGTCAGTCGATTGTAGTTTAGTGAATTTTTTTTTAAAGACATTATTTATCTTATACATGTTTAGATATATATGATAAAGTCCATAGGATAATTATATATTGTAAATGAAATAATAAATGATAAAGTCCATAGGATAATTATATATTGTAAATGAAATTATAATGAGATCATAATTATAAGATTCATATTGCATTTATATATTATTTCTAAATTGTTCCTAGTCATTATTCTATTAAGATCGAACATTAATAGAACATAAAAAGGCTAGCCCATGTTATATTTTTTCTTATGAAGAAAGTAGTTGATCTCATATACTAAAGTCTAGAGATACTTAAACAAATGTGTGGGTACTTGTTAGAGAACAAGTTCACTGTACAGGCTTGATATGAGAAATCTATTCGGAACATTACTTGTATGTCTATGGAATTCTTATTTTGATGATTGTATAAGTGATCCTTTGACTTGGGGTCTCCAAAGTTATCATGTATAGGGAATTCTATGTTTTTATATTATTTACAACCTATTTAGTCATGGGTCGTTCAATCGGTAGTTATTAGATGTAGCATAAACTATATGGAGAAAGTTGTGTGATCAAGGTAGTAGACATTAACTCCATGCTGTATATCTAATTAGAACATCGTATGATGAATGGATTGAATTACACGGACAAATCATGCATGGAAAAGTTAGTCAAAACCACTTTGACATTCCTAAATATTTAGGTGGTCATGAGGCGTTGTTAAATATCAATCTTGATATATGATTATAAATTGTTTAATTAGAGAATTAAAGATAAATTAAAAGGATTTTTAATTTATCTAATTCTAATTATGAATTAGAATTATAATTTATAATCATTGCCAACATATTTGGGAACCTAATGG
>JAOTBA010058144.1:0-12388 GCA_025629845.1 Erythroxylum squamatum | reverse complement strand
GGACTGGACGTAGCCCACGGTTTGGGGTGAACCAGGATAAATCTGCTGTGTCTACATTCTCTCAACTCTCAACTCTCAACTCTCTCTTACTTTGAAATTTTTATATTACTGTTTTCATACGAGAAGCTTCGGAAGGGGATTAAAAAAAAAGAATATACAATTCAACCCCCCCTTCTTGTGCATTTGTATATCGTTTATTAAGTCTTGTATTAACGTGTGATTTACTTCAAACACATGGTAGTTTTCATGCCCGTTACTTTAATTCATGAAAAGCTTGCATTATGGTTGCACATTCAAGATGCATATTTTGATGTTAAGTGATACAATTGTAGTGTAGGAGGTTCCTCGTGGAAGTTGAATGTCATTTCCCTCTGTTGTCATATGAAAATGCTTTCCGATATTAGTTGTCTTGTGACCAAGAATTGGCTTTCCATACTCACGAAATACCAGTTGATTAGTTTGCCAAAATGATTTGCCATGTTTAACTTTATATTTTTTTTGCATTATTACATTTTCTATTCTTCTTTTTTCCGGTTTACCAGTCAACCCAGGGGGTGCGTTCGTCGAAGTTATGTCTATTACATCCTGCGGGAGACACTCCATCTTGCCGACTATTTGATGCTATTGTAAGCCATTGCGTTCCTGTCATTTTGAGTGATAAAATCAAGCTCCTCTATGAGGATGAGATCGACTACTCGCAATTTTCAATTTTCTTCTCCATAAAAGAGGCAATACAACCTGGTTACATGGTTGATCAGCTCCGGCAATTCCCAAAACAGAGATGGGTTGAAATGTGGAAGCAACTTAAGAACATTTGTCATCATTTTGAATTCCAATTCCCTCCAGAGAAGGATGATGCGGTCGATATGTTATGGACAGAGGTAAAGCACAAACTTCCCAAGGTACAAAAACCACCCCTTGCATCCGGCTTCATAGTTCGTTGAATGTTTACTCGTTGGGAATTATATCAAAGGAGATTCAGTTTCTTGATGACCACTACCTGGAGTTTTGTTGGTTCCGGAAATGGTTATTAGTTTGAAATCCTGGCCTCAATATATTCCTCTGTTTTTTCTTTTCCCATTCCCTTCACTCTTTTGGTGCACCTGTATCATATTGAAAACGAGAAGCTAGATGGTCAGTATGTATTGACATCGCGGCTTTAGACGTCCACATAATAGTCAGATTATGCAGCCATTTGGCTATAATAATTTTCACTGTGGCCCTATACATCCTCTCTCCAGCCTCTCTTGCACCTCTCCTTTATCACCTTCGATTATAATAAATTCATTGTGCCCTTATACACTCACTCTAAGCCTCTTTTCTACCTCTCCGTTATGACCTCCGATTATCTTAACCCAAATAAATTCAAGTTTTTTCCCAATCACTCCACCACTGCGGGCCACTTTCTCATCTCCAACTCTTCTTACTTCTCCCTGCTGAGTGACATTCTCATCCCTTATAGAAGTATTGAAACATTGTGCTTCAAAATGAGCCAACATTCTAATTTGCCACTTTCATGACAAAACACTGGAGACTGGAGAATGCCCTTTTAAATGAGAGTGATATATGTCCCTTTAAAATCAACTCTCATCACAACATGATCAGAATATTAGAAGCAAAGCCTTGGTACATCAATAGGAAGCCACTGATATTATAGCAATGGAGGCCATGTATGATGCTTGAAAGATAAAAGATGAATAAGATACCAATTTGGATCAATTTTCATAACTTACAACTTGAGCAGTGATCCACACTTGGCTTTAGCTATTTGGCTAGCTGGATTGGAGAACTTACTTGTTTGAAAAGAACATAATAACCATGAAAAGAGTCAGATATGCCGGGATATACACGAAAGTGAAGTTAAGAGGTGGAAGTAAAAGTTACTGGGTGCTTCAAAAATAATAAAATTAAATGAGGATGGCAAACTAGTAAAGGATTCACTTGTTATTAACTACCAGTGGAAACTAGAAAGGATCAGACTTCCAAAATTTGAATGTCTACAAAAAAACATTCTTCAAGGATGACTACAATGAGCTGATGGATTTAGTTGAACGTATACAAACTTAAGTTATTACTAACCTTGACACTCAACTGCCACAAAATATGGCAAAAACTAGAATTACTCAACAGTAACCTCACAATGGTTCTAACTTTGAGAATGCTAAACGACTATTGAAGGAAAAGACCAAAATAGCCAGACATGATAAAATTAGCCCCCCTTTCAGAAGCTAACCTGGATTCAGAAGCTAAAAACTGTTACCCCAATAAACAAAACATCAATAAATACTCCCCTGCAAGTCGATATCATTAGGGAGAATTCTAAGGCAGTATCCCCTGGGATAAATGGAAACTATAGCTAGAAAAGTAACTCTATTATGGGGTCTACAGCAATAACATCTACTCAAGCTACTAAAAAAGGAACTAGTAACGCCAACCAACCTAAAACAGATTTAAACTTTTTTATTGCCTCAAGAAGAAGATCAATAAGAAAAACCAAAATTAGTGCTTCCAACTGCCTAACATCTTCTGATAAATGATAATAGCTTGGTATATGAAGGGGACCTTAATATCCCTTTGATTTCAATTTTACTTTATTCTCACATGAAGAAGAGGGTCTCCATACCGGCTTTCAAACACTTTATGTATGAAATTTTAAATTGCACAAGACAAATGAAAATCTCAAACCTAAGATTTGACGAAAATTATTTTACTTGAAACAATAAACAAAGTGAGAAAAGAGTCCTTAGGAAAAAGGTTGACAACCTTAGGAAAAAGGTTGACAAAACCTTAGTTAATTCTTCTTGGACAAATAAATTCCCCTCAAGTAAGGCTCACTTGAATGTTCCTCTTTGTTCAGGCCACTCCCCAATATAGATATCTCAACCACTAATGAACTAATTAAAGTTTAATTTAGATCCTTCAATCACCTTATTAACAAATATGACTTTAAAAGGGTAATCTTCAGAGGATTAAATAGATAGGATGATGGATATGAGACCTTAAAATGTATGAGGAAAAATGAAAGTTACTAATGAATGAACTCAAACTTTTTAATAGGAAAAACTTCAACAACTTTGAACAAGAAGTCAAAAGAACCATAAAGATCCTTCTAAGAATTTCAAGAACCCTTTATTCCAATCTAAGTGATTTCACTTCATAACAAACTTAAAGGCAAGCCTTAAAAAACTATGTCAAAGTCTTAGAAGATTACAAATCTATTTTGAAGGAAAATCAAGAGCACTTCGAGTAAAGAATAGGGATAGGAAGACCAAATTTTTTTAAAATAAAATACTATTTACAAGAAACAAGATCAAGATAGTGGCACTTCTTGATAAGGTTGGAATTACATATTCTTCAAAAAAAAAAAAGCTAAAGGACCTACCTTATGACTACTTAGTTTTATCTACTAATAGTGTTTTTGTTTTGCAGGCCATTAGACATTATATCTCTCACCCCATCAACTCAGAACAAGCTAAGATGTTAACTAGACCCTTCACTAGAGAAAATATTAGCAAAGCACTTTTCATTATGAAATCAACAAAGCACCTGGACCTAATGAACAAAATGTATTTTTTTTCACAATTCTTGGAACTTAGTAGGAAACATAGTCTCTAAAGCCATTCTAAAATTCTTGACCAAAGGGGAATATGCTAAAAGAACTCAATAGCACACATATGCCTCATTTCGAAGGTTTCCAACCCCCAACTCTGTAAGACTATAAACTAATAGTTTATTGTAATGTCATCTACAAAATCATCTCGAAGATGTTAACAACTATTTTAAAGCTAATACTTAGCAGATAATAAGCTTAAGTTAAAGTGCATTTATCCACTGTAGAAGTATTGGGAATAACATCTTAATGGCATAAGTTCTCTTCAACAGATACCATAAAAGAAAAGAACTAAAAAGCTACTTTATGAAGGTAGACTTTCACTAGTCCTTTGACTTTGTAAACTGGAAATTCTTGTTCAACAATCTGAAAATTTTCAGATTTTTTAAACAATTCACCAATTGGATTATCAAATGTTTATCTACCCCTAGCTACCATATCCTAATCAATAGAGAACCAACTAGGAGATTCATTAGAGAAAAAGGGTTAGGATAAAGGGATTCATTGCCCATACACCTCTCATTATTTACATCAAGGTCCTAAATTGCATCACAACTAAGAAGATCATCTAAGAAATCTCATTCAAGTACCATTACAACTGCAAGAAACTAAAACTATTCAATTTTTCATTTGTAGATCACATGATCTTTTACTTTTTAGTGGAGCTAACATCTACTTTGTCAAGCTTTTAATGTACTACTTGAATAAATTTGAAAGGCTATGTAAAGGCTATTTATTAACCTGAGCAAATGCAACCTTATAATTTTTACTAGGAACCAAACTTTGGTTGAGTAGTTGTTAAGTAAGTTTTACAATTTATAAAACCCTCAATAATCTGCTAGTGTACAGGTCGTACTTTGTAGTATTGAAGGGTCGATCCCATAAGGAGGGTACTAGCCAAATCTTAGAATAAAAAGAAATAAACACTGCACAAGTGAACGCAGAAATTAAATACTGGAAATTGATTCAAGTATTGTAAAGCGGAAATTCAACAAGACATAATTAAACTAAGTTGTCACACAGGTCACAATGGAAATCTATTAAGAGAGTTAATCAAGTTATGAGATGGGGGATTTAACCTATCATTACTACTAATCTAACCATTTATGTGTTTACGGGATGTCGGTTCTAGACGGTCGTAGGGTTGATTACTCTCTCTCGAGTTATAACCATTAAACCCTAAATTGTAAACCCTAATTGAATTATGGAACTTGCAATCTCTCAATTCACAAATTACCCAAAATTCTAATTAGTTGTAAAGCTCTCTAATAAATAATCAGGTCTTGCACGAGATCTCTCTCTAGGAAATTACCGACTAGATTGATTAAGTGGTCAATTAGATTGCCTAACTCTCATTAATCCGATCTAATCATTTTTATTCGCCTCACCCTCTCAGTTTGTTACCGAAACATGCAAATACATTAATCAATCACAACACCTAAACCAATAAACACAAAAATAGCTAAATCAACATTAACTAAAAGTAAAATCCCGAAGGAGAGTTTAGATCATTATCAACAACCCAAAATCCATTTCCATACAATCCACCTTAACTTTATACATTTAAATAAAAAGGAAATAATGAAAAATTGGAATTTAGGTTGGACAAATTGGGAAGGCAACGGCGTCAGGATACCACCTAATCCAGGGAGTAGTGGCATCGGGATCCACTTCTTCTTCCTCCTTCTTCCTCTTCTTCTTCTCTCTCTCTCTTATTTTTCTCCCTCTTTAGGGTTTGCAAGAGTGGCTGAATGTAAACTCCTTCTTTATGTTCTTGTTTTATTTATGTTCTTTTGTGTTTAGGATTGAACTAGGGTTTTTTCGGAGTTCGAAAGGTCCAAAAATCCCTCAAAACGTGAAGTTTGGGAGTGGCCCGATGCAGGCCACGATCTAAGCCTTATGTCATGATTGTGCCACAATCATGGGTCATTGTTTTGACCCAAATGTCTTTCGAAACTCCTCCATTTTTTGATATTGACCTGAAACACTAGCAAACACATCAAGGTACCTCAAAAACTTAATATTTAAGCTCAAAAGCTTGTATTAATCCATAAAATACTTAAAACACAAATTATTAACAAACTAACACAATTATAACCTAAACACATACTAAATGATCGGATTATTGGATAAACACATATCAAACTATGCCCTAAAATACGATGCAATTTACACTTATCACATGCCCACACTTAAACGTTTGCTTGTCCTCAAGCAAACAAAACAATAAACAGCACAAGAAATCACAAAACACGCATATGCAATAATGAGACAATGGCTTTAACTTAACGAAACAAATTTAACTATAAACATTATCCTTCAAGTCGTTCTACCTTATTAACAAGAAAGATCTGCGTCTAAGCACCTTGGATTAAATATACAAACTAAGCAAAATTTTAATGCTGAGTCTATTCACCTCTATCACTTGCACACACACATTGATAATCATTCAGTCAAAACAAAAGTGTAGCTATCCTCAGTAGTTTTTCATGAGAAATCAAGCTACTAACAAGTTTCGTAGGTTTTTATTTGAAAACATTCTTTTTTGTTGATTTTTCTTTAAGGACATGAACCTAGTCTTTTTACACGATGGCAAACATTTGTGATGAATGTCGATCTAGTTACTTAACTAAGTCATGTTGTTATTAAGCTGCTTCATTGGAATATCATTACATCCTTTTTTACGCGAAGGCACACATTTATGATGCGTATCGATCCGGTACTTAGCTACATTACATTCTCAACTTACTACTAGCTATATTCATAACCCGAAGGCTAGCGGAATAGTTATTTAGTTAAAATTTATACAACTCTTTTTTTTAAACATAAAATTTTGCATACCTTATTGCTTTAGCTAATCATTCTCATGAAAATATAATAATAATGCCACTTATTTGATCGGCATAAATTTATAAATGAGTATGGCAAATTCCTAGGGTGAATGGACTAACATCGTATCCTAATTAAGCAGTATATTTGGCCCTAAGTAACTTAGGTCACTAATTTCACAAACTAATAAATCTTGTCAACCTAAAAGGCTATGTTTAAGGCTAAATCTATCTCGTTAAGCCCTAGCCATTGACGCATTCACACAATTCACATCATGCAACCTAAACAAACTATCATACAATATGCAAAATTCACATTCAAGGTAAAAACACACAACCCTTCCCACACTTGAACAACACATTGTCCTTAATGTGAGAAGGGTGCACAAACACTCCAAGGGGAAATAAAACATAGTATACGAATAATATAAGAAGAAAATACTTAAAAAATGAAAAGAGAAGGGCTAGAACACGAACTCATCAGGGTGACTGAGGTAGTGATGTGTCGAAGGCAAAGACCAAATGTGCTTAACTTCCGAGATTGTTACCCTATCTTATAATTGCATTAAAAGAGTAAGAGAGTTAGCACTCCAAAACATTCCAAATCATTAAGAACTTATTTTTGAAATTTAAAACAAATCTAAATACGCAACAATTTAAACATAATTACTAAATGTGCTAATTTATGGTTATTAACTTGACTTTATACCATTGGAAACTTAGCTGGGATCAATTATGAGAGACTTGCTTCTGCCCTTTTCGTTCAACATCAATTTTGTAACTTGTAAGTAAGCTACAAATTGCAAAATGATTAGAAGGACAATATTGATAAAATTATGAAAACCAATTAAGGTCAATAATGACCTTTTTTCGAGCGAACTGTCAACAAAACAAGGAATAACAAAACTCCCTAAATCTTTCGTGGAATCTAGCAGTTTGCTCGGTAAGAGGGAGAGTTGTTCTCTTATTAGGTCTTCCTCATTCGCCCTCATCTCCTCTTCTTCTTTAGCTTCATAAACAGAGACTTCCTTAGCTTCTTCGAACTTGATGCCCGTTGTCAACTGTTCTTCATCCTCTTGTTCCTTAAAAGATTCGGAAACATCATTTTTTTTAATGCGTCGCCCTCCTTTAGATTCTTTAATACATCATTCATGTTGAATGTCACTTGATTATCACTAATCCGAATGATGAGCTTCTCTTCATGGACATCTACCTAAGTTTTTTCGATGTTAAGCATGGTATATCAAGAATTGGTCGAAAATAGGGAAGGATGGCATTCTTTTCTTCATCCTCTTTCCTCGTCTCGTGGTCTTCTACAAGATGGGGATCAGCTTAGTCTTCCACTGGTTCTTCTTGTTCTTCCCCATTTCTAAGTATGATAGGCTCATATTGCTCTCGTGGATGTAATTCCATATTGCTCAAAGAGTCTTCCACAATTCTCTTACAAAATTCACAGGAAAGCTGTCTCATTTGAATCTCCAGGTTGTGAATAGAAGAGGGATGATTTTTCGTTACTTAATCAAATTGCTTTTCTAGTCTCTTCCATATCTGTTAGCTTATCCATGATTTTTTGCCAATTTAGAATCCCATAAGTTAGACTCATCTTGTTGAAATTCAAATAGGTCTTGATCTCCCATTTGAGTACTTGCATTGTTGGACCAATAGAAATCTGGGTGGCTTTGCCACCCCGAGGTGTATGTATTCATATAAGGATGATGATTTCCCAAACTAAATTGGAGCTCATTGAAATTTGCAAGAGTCCTTTGCTCCTTATAATATACATCCTCCATGATTGTTCTTTTTATCTCTTCTTAGTATTCAACTCTTAAGATTCTCCATTGTTGTCCTGTGATATCTAAGTTGATGTGTTGTCTACTTTATGCCAAATTTTTTTAATAAAAAAGTGAAAAAAAACCTTAGACTATAAGAATTAAACTAATCTATGCCTCCCTAGCAATGATGCCAAAAACTTGTTGAGCAAGTTTTACAATTTATAAAACCCTCAATAATCCACAAGTGTACGGGTTGTACTTTGTAGTATTGAAGGGTCAATCCCACGAGGAGTGTACTAGCCTAATCCTAAGTCGTCTAAGGCTCAAAGAAAAGAATGAAAAGAAATAAACATTGCAAAAGTGAACAAGGAAAGTAAATACTAGAAATTGATTCAAGAATTGTAAAGCAAAAAATTCAACAAGACAAAATTAAACTGAGCAGGCACACAGGTCACAATGGAAATCCATCAAGAGAATTAATCAAGTTATAAGGGAGGGGAATTTACCTATCATTAATGCTAATTTAACCATTTATGTGTTTACAGGATGTCAGTTCTAGACGGTCATAGGGTTGATTACTCTCTCTCGAGTTATAACCATTAAACCCTAAATTGTAAACCTTAACCGAATTATGAAAATTGTAACCTCTCAATTCACAAACAACCCAAAATTCTAATTAGTTCTAAAGCTCTCTAATAAACAATTGGGACTCATACGAGATCTCCCTCCATGAAATTACCAACTAGATTAATTAAGTGGTCAATTAGATCGCCTAACTCTCATTAATCCAATCTAATCATTTTTATTCGACTCACCCTCTTAGTTTGTTACTGAAATATGCACATACATTAATCAACCACAACACCCAAACCAATAAACACAAAATAACTAAATCAATATTAACTCAAAGTAAAATTCCGAAGGAGAGTTTAGAACATTATCAACAACCCGAAATCCATTTCCATATAATTCATCTCAGCTTTATACATTTAAATGAAAAAGGAAATGAAGAGAGATTGAAACTTGTTGGACAAATCGAGAAGGCAGCGACATCGGGATACCAGCTGATCCGAGGAGCAGTGACATCGGGACATCACCTGATCTAGGCAGCAGCGGCGTCAGATCCACTTCTCCTTCCTCCTTCTTCCTCTTCTTCTTCTCTCACTCTCTCTTCTTTTTCTCCCTCTTTAGGGTTTCCAAGAGTGGCTGAATGTAAAGCTCCTTCTTTCTATTCTTCTTGTTCTATTTATGTTCTTTTGTGTTTAGGGTTGAACTAAGATTTTTTCGGAGTCCGAAAGGTCCAAAAAATCCCTCAAAATTTGAAATTTGGGAGTGGTTGCGTGTCTGCCCAACGCAGGCCACAATCATGGCCCCATAATCGTGACAGAAGGCTTAGATGCTAATCTTATAAAACTATTCTAATATCACTTATTAGTCCTTAATGGCACCTAAATGAGTTTGAATTGGGAGTTTATAATTTTTTAACAAAAATTACTAACTTAATATAAAAAAGATCATAATGGCACCTAAGTGGGTAGTTGACAGTTCTAGCCATTTCAGTACAAAGAAATATAAAGCACTACTATAGGCAAATCTAAACACGAGAGTTGAATGGGACACATTGATTTGGGACATCGATATCAAACCTGCTCATTCCTTCATTCTCTGGCTGTGCATGAACGAGGATCTGCTTATTAAAGAAAGGTTGAAGTTCCGTATTGATAATCTCAACTATGAACTTTGCAATGCTGAGATGGAGAATTTGGATCATTTAATGATTTAATGCAACTTCATTAAAGAGATATGGAGCAGAATCCAATCTAAAATAAGCATAAACTCTCAGGTACACACTTGGAAGGACACTGTAAATTGGTTATGTAATCTCAAAACAATGACCAAGGTGGATTACAAGGCCTTAAAGATAACCTGTAATCTCAAAACAATGACCAAGTGGATTAAAACGCCTTAAAGATAACCTGGGCCACAATGATATACTATGTTTGGAAGGAGTGAAATGACATAATATTCAAACAAGTGAGCTGATGCCTGGTGACATTATATCTAGAAATCATCCACCAATGTAAGATGGGCTTAATAGCTAGAGGAATACATACCAACCTATCAATATGTCCAAGATAGAAATGAAATTTTAGTTAAACTGCTTTGTCCTCTTGTCCACTAGGAACTCCACTTATTAATATAGATACTTCTGTTGCATTTCTTTAGTTTTGAGCATCATAGGTTGTACATAAACTTTACTTATGAATGAAAGTTATTATCTTTCAAAAAAAAAAGATCACAATTTATAAAGGAAATAAGTATAAAGTAAAATAATGAATCTTAACAGAGCTCTTAATTAATAAAGTAAAAGATCAAGAGAAGAGAGATGTAAATCGACTTACAATGGTTTGGTAAATAAACCTTACCTATATCCACTCTTGAGATTCTTCTTGCATTTCTACTATAATTATTCTTTTAAGGCAAAGAATAACTTTTGTACAATCTTTACTTAGCAAAGATGAATCTTTATGCAATCTTCTTTTAAAGTGAAGAGCAACCTTAATGCTACTTATAACAATCCCCAAAATAGTAAACAAGAACCCCAATGGAAGCCTACAACTTAAAGTATCTAACCTTTTTCACTTTGATAATATTAAAAAGGATCTCTCATTTAAAACGAGACAATGAATGCTCAAATGATTGACAAACACCCAGAAATGTGTTTAAAAGTCACTCAAATGCTTTTTGGTGCTAAAACCAATGAGAAAACGTATGCTTAGAGGATTTTAAGACCCATAATAGCTATTAGAGCCAAGAACTAGCTGTTACAATGACTAGTTACAGAGCACTAGTAAATTAGTATAGCATATTGTTCAACTTTTGTTTGAATGCACAGATTCACTAATTGTTGAGAGATTGGTCAATCAATAAGAATATTATTCAATCAATATGGTAACCAATTTAATAACTTTAACCTATATTGGTCAACCACAAACACATATAGGTTGACTAATCCCTCTCCAAAAATATGATTTTAACAACTTCAAATCCTCAAACTCAATTTGTTTAATTAAATTATGATTTAAACACTTTCCAAAATGTTTTCTAAAGATTGTTTGAAAGATCAAGAAGCTTTCTCTTAAAAATAAAAGTTTTAGCATCTCTTGATGATTGAAAAGAATCATAGCAAACAGTGATATGAATTTTTGATGCATGGTAAGCCTTTAAGATTCTCATACTAATAAAGTGAGATTACAAATGATATTAAAATACAAAAAGATTTTGATGTGCCTTGCTTTTCTTTTGTTCATGACTTGATTTTTGCTTCGTAAGTTGCAAACTTCATCTCTTCTTTTAATAACTTCACGTAGTATCTTCCTGAGTTATGCATGATTTCATCTTATTCTTATAAAGCTTATCATCAAGATGACAATCTCATTATTAGGATTTATGTTTTGTTATCGTCAAAACAATGATTAGAAACTTCTTTGATTCAAGAGATATAATGCATGTCTCCTATATTGTCCAATGACATGGCTATTAATCCTATTTTCAATGTAAAAGAATGATACCTTACAATGGCACCTTTGAGCCTCCTACTTTGTCTTCTGGTGTTCTAATAAATGGAGTTGTCAAATGTACATATTTATTACCTTTTTTAAAACTTCCTAAGGAAGATTATTTTCATTGCTTGCTAGTCAAGTGGAGTGGTTGACCTATTCTAAAGATACTTAAATTAAAGAGGAAGAACATCCCTATTTGGATCCATCCTTATTGAACTTGCTCTTCCGATTTTTTTCAACTAAGGGAGAATAATGGAGGATGGGAAAATCTTACTTCAAAAACTTGACAAAACATCAAGTCCAAAATTAATAATTCCTACTATTAAATCTATTAACATTTAGTTACTAAGGCTTAAATTATTATTAGAAGTCTAATATATGTTATTAGCACTCTTATGAGTTACTAATATTAAAAGTCTATTATAAGTTTGTATCAAATATTTATTTTAATTTAACTAGGATGTATTAGTTAGAGTTTCCTAATTTTGATTGATTTCTTTTTGGAGCTCCATAAATAAAGACTTGTATCAAGCCATTGATGTCGGACCCCGTTACCGGAGCCCGACGGGCCCGGGTGGTGAGCCTGACTGAAGCTCACTCCCGAGACCGCTGGCT
>JAOTBA010058088.1:0-12394 GCA_025629845.1 Erythroxylum squamatum | reverse complement strand
TTTAATTAATGGGTTATTTAATTAAATCCTTGGACTTAAAGAGTCCTTTAAGGTTCTGAGGCTCAAGAGCGCTCAATAGGGTCTAGATAAATGAGTTCATTAACCGAAACCCTGGACTTAAAGAGAGCCCTTTAAGGTTTTTCCATTCAAACTTAGTATCTAATCCTATCAAATTAGTTTTGAACTAGGATAGCCTCCACTCATTTTTAAGAGGATTTTATCACTTTTTTTAGTATTTTCATTTTCTATTTTCAAATTCAAAACCCCCATTCCTTGCTAATTTCACTTGCACTTTATAACATATAGGCTAGGTAGGGTCCATTTCATTAGGTTCCGATTAAGTGAGACGACCCGAGGTTGCACCCTATATTGCAATCCTTGGTATAAAATATTTTTGATCGGTTTCCAAGGATCGAACGACGAGCCGCGATCATATTGCTAATTAGGAGTAATCGCACTTATCTGAGCTTGCTACACCATTAAAGCCCATTTATACGACCGACATTTCCCCCTTCCCTTAGCATAGTTTTCTTTCACCCATGGTTACCCGTTTTGAAATAGCTAGATTTATTTTATCTAGTTTTCCTTTATTAGAATGCCAACCATTTCATTTAAGGAAGCATCACAAAGCTTACTTCCTTTAAAGTGACAAAAGAAAGTTAGTTCATTTTTATGTTATTCACTCAAACGTTTTAGGCCTGAGTCTAATTACTTCTTAGCTTGGTTTCAAATGTTTTACCTTTATAAATGATTGATCTGCTTTTCTTAGTTGCTTTTGTTAAAAGATTAGGTTAATATATTTATTATATTTCAGAAACTATATGATGAAATAGAATTTTAGTTTGGTGTTTCGCTTATGATCTTATGCAGTGATAATACCTATAAATGTCTTTCTACTCATTTTCACTTTTTTTTCTTCCTTTGCTACTTTACATCAAACTTCTTGTTCACTCACACCCTAACATAATAAACCTTTTATTTATTAATTAAAATTTAATTAATAATAAAAAATTACAAAGCCATTGGTCTTGAGTTTAAAACTCTACAAATGAGCTTCTTATTCAAAGAGATCTCCAACACCTTTAAAAACACTTGTATGATATGAAAAAATGTGATATCCAAGCATCCCTTATTAGCTCGCTTAATGCTACACAGAGAACCATATAGCAATCTCTACCTCTAGAGTATAGATACAAGACTCATCTTCTTGACAACAATTGCTTTCTAGTCCATAAAATAACAACAATTGCTTTCTAGTCCATTGAATAACTTTTTAAAAACCTTTTCTTGGGAATCCTCCATACCCTTAAAATATCCTGTATTTTTCTTCTTCCAATGTGCTTATATAAGCTTATCACATAAATAAAAATTACTTTTATAAAGCTTTTGTCCTTATAAAACCATTCTATAAACTCAGCACAGTTGAGGTTATACTTTTGAAGATGGCATAAATCTTGAATAATACTCTATATTTCTACAAAGAAATTACATTCGAAAAAAATGCATAAGAGTTTTTGAAGCCACTTAACATAAGGGACGTATACTAGATAAATTAAGATAAATCAACATGTCCATTGTTTTTATTCTCTTCTTAACAAATAACCATATTAGGAAGGACATCTTAAGTATTAGGATTTTTCTCTAGAAAATATTCTATCGAATCTTAATTTCTTATCTCAAATTTACCAAATCCTAATAAGATTTATTTGTGATCTGACTAGAAGAGTGTCCCACCCATTGGTGGTAGTATTTCCTTTTAGAGTTAAGAGTATAATTTAGTATAACAAAAGCCAATTATATAGGAAAATTAGCCCATTAATTAGAATTGATCTATAAACTTACCTTAACATTACTTAGATGTTATTCTATATATAAGGAATTAGATATGTGCAGATTAAAAGACCTACATTGGTCCAATTATCAAAGTAAAATGAAGCACTTTCCCCATTTGTAACCCTGCATTTAATGGTTCTTGCTAGAATTCCTCTTAGCTTTAGTAATTGGGACAAAACTATGAAAAGGAAAGTTGTACTATAATTTCCCAGAAGCTTTTACCTTTAAAAAGTAAGTGTAAGTCCATGTAACTTACAAAGAGTCCTCGTTCTCCACTAATCTCTAAAGTCTTTTTTTATAAGTACTTTATTGCTTATGTTAATTGATGTAATTCCTAAACCTTCTTATTTTATTGATTTGCCAACTTCACTCAAATATATCTTAGCATTGAATCTCCCACTATGTCTACCACCCTAAAGAAACCTCTCATTAACCTTTCTATTGATTTGATTAAGCTCTTAAAAAGGAAAATATGGAATGACCAATAAGTATGATGAGAATTGGTCAATAATTTTATTAGTTATATCTGCCTCGCAATGAAAGATCCTTATTGCACTAACTTCACAATCTTTATTGTATCTTCTCTATTAGTGGATGCACTCTCTAAATTGGAGATTCTTAGTTGAAAAAGGGAGAACAAAATATGTGAAATGGGGTTATTTGACTTGTAAACTAGAGATGCTTGCAAGCCAATCAACAAGGTGCTGCTATCTAGAATAATCAAATAGATTTTGTTGTAGTTAATAAACAAACCTGAAAGATTTTTTAAGATATGAAAGGAAGCCATCAAAACACTCACCAATCTTTAATGTTTTCCTAAAAGGAATATCAAGTCATTCATAATGGATAGACTAAAAAAGCCTATTCTTTTGCATCTATTATGACATTCAAAAGTAGGATCCAAGGATAAGTTATGCTTCATTAGTGAGATTGTTGCTTTTATACATAAAATAAACAAGTAAGGAGATATAGGATCTCTTTGCCTTAGTCCCTTACCACCCTTGAATAGGTTAATAGGCTCTCCATTTAATAATACATTAAAAGATGTAGTAGTTATGCAAAGACTTGGTCAGTTTCTAAACTTTTTAGTAAAGCCAAACATCTCAAGCAACTAGAGAATAAAACCCCAATAGTTATGGGTAAAGAATTTCACCTTCATAACACAATTTTTTCTATCCTCTAAGAAGGCTCTTTATATTTCACTTCTCAAATAATTCAGCACTTGCATTCATCTTATAGCCAAAAGTTAAGAACTTATTTTATATAAAAAAAGTTATAACAACAGATAGGCCTATACTCACTGAGTGATCTAAGACTAGGAATATTAGAAATTAGATAAATAAATGTCTTACTAATCTCTTCCAAGAGATTACCTTTCTCGAAAACTCTACCAAGTTCCTTATAAATGGCTAAGATTTTTATAAGAAACGCCTATTAAAAGCTTAGGATTTGGACTAATGAGCTATTATAAGTAGTCTTACTAAGAGAGTTTCTAAAAAAGTTAAAAGCTTCCTCCTTAAGATCCTCATGAGATGTGATAGATTCCCTATTTTGCTTATTTAAGGAGATAATTCTATTAGAATTCTTCTTTCCATTATTGAGTTGTGGGAAAAATCTAGTGTTCCTATCCCCTTAATTTTTCCATTGAACTTTAGCTTTATTTAAGTGAGGAATTATGGATCATAATAGCCTTTTTTGTAAGAATTAATAGCTATCTTCTCTTAATCAATCAATCTAGGGTGTCTAAGATGTTGATAAAGAGGCCCTTGAATAATGAGCATTTTATCTTTAGCATCTATAACATTTTTCCCAGTGTTTGTAGTTTTCTTAACATTTTTTGAAAGTAAGTAATAAATTCATTTAAAAGCTGGAAATTATAGTGTATAAAGTTACATCTCTTGAGAGTGGAGCTTATACAATATTAAGGAAATCACAAAGTAGAATATATCCAACAACAACATTTTTCTTGACATTTAGCACCTTTAGCTCTTATTTGATCAATTGTAACTTTTTACATGGGTAATGTGAGACATGCCTTTGAGAATAGCTTCATTAAAATCATCATCACCTACTAGTAAGTTATTAAACCTAGAAGGAAACTCTCTCATGCAAATTTTTTTTACATATCCTAAATGAACATATAAGAGTGATTTGAGAACATTAGGCGCATAAAAAGAGCTTTGCTCTTAGGGAATTTTGACAACCCCTCCTCGTTCATTAAGTTCCCTATTAAGGTTCTTCCTTATATGCCATATAGAGATTTACTTATTTCTCACATGAGAAAAAGCACAAATGTGCAATATTGGTTGATTAATATTCCTACTAGTCAACCAGTGTTCCAACGGCTAATGAATCTAGAGCTTTTGATGCATACTGGTCGACTAGTATAGATTTATGTTATACTAGTTGACTAGGTTGTTGCATATAGCTACTGTAATAATTATTGGCTCCAGCAACTATTCTGGGTCCCAAAACACTATAAATAAGTGTGTTCTCATTATATTTAGCATTAAGAAGATTTTAAGATGTGTATATACACATTTCAAAGAGTTTTCAATCATTTGAGCATCATTGTGTCATATTTGTGTGAGTAAGCCATTTTGGAGTTATCAGGTGAATAACTGAGGAAATTTAAGTTGTAACATTTAGTTTGGGGAATATATTATTACACATGAGGGTGTTCTAAGTGAGACTGAGTTTCCTCTTCACCTTAAAAGAAGATTGTAAGATGGGCTTTTTATTGAGAAAGATTGTACAAAGGTTATTCTTTACCTTGAAAGAACGAGCATAGTCAAATTCCAAGGAAAGTCTTGGGAGTGGATGTAGGCAAGGATTGTCAACCAAATCGCTATAAACTAATATGCATTCTCTCTTCTATCCTCTTTAATTTATTTTTAATTTTTTAATAGATTTATATTCAGCAATTTTTTTATCTTTATTTACATTAATGTTATTGATTAAGTATATTAGTTACAAAAGTACTTGGAATCTTTTTAAACACCTAATTCACCCCCTTTTGGTGCCATTAGGAAGTAAAAATTGGTATCATAATGGGTCTTAAAATCCTATAGAAAAGATCATAATGACATATTTAGGAGCATCATCATTATTCAACTAAGAGGGACAAAGCATTAGTAGACCACCTTTCCTTAATAGTAATGAGTTTTCAACATTAGTAGACCACCTTTCCTTAATAGTAATGAGTATTTTAATTGTAAAACTAGGATGGTATTCTTGTTAGTGGCCAAAAGTGTAGACCTTAGGCAAATAGTGTGAAATGGTCTCTTTATTCCTATCAAAATTGTGATAATAAAAATTTACCTAAATTAAAGGAAGAATGAGAACATCAAAATAAAAGATTAGGTTCCTTAAATATTAGGGCCATACACATCCTTTTTTGTGCATTAGGAAGAAAAGAATTTAATAAGGTCTCTATATATGAAATGGCTCAAGAAATTTGGCATACTTTATAAATTATATGATAGGTGTGAAATGCATCGTATTTTAGGGTATAGTTTGATATGTGTTTATCTATTTATTCGATTGTTTAGTATGTGTTTTTAGTAGCATTATGTTAGTTTGTGAATTATTTATGTTTAAGTGTTTTTATGGGTTAGTACAAGCATTTGAGCTTAATTATTATGTCTTTAAGGAACCTTGATGTGTTTGTTAGTATTTCAGGGTCAATAGCGAAGAACGGATAAGTTTCGGAGAGACTCGGGTCTAAACAAAGACCTATGATCATGGCCCATTTACCACGATCGTGACAAAAGCAAGGGAGATAACCCACGATTGTGGCCAAATTGCCACGATCATGACAAAAGCATAAGACTTGGTTCATAATCGTGGCCTACCTATCACGATCGTGACAGAAATCTTACAAGTGGCCCACGATTGTGGCCTGCAGGGAGAAGGTCATGGCCTGTGTCAGGCAGACGCACAGACACACAGAAAAGTTGAGTTTTGAGGGATTTTTGGACCTTTTGACCCCTAAAAAAAACCTTAGGACTGCCTAGAACACATCAATTATATAAAGAATGAGACAAAAGAGATGAAAGAGCTTCTTGCATCAGCCACCATCAAGAAACCATAGAGAGAGTTCACCGAGGGATTGAGAAAGAGACGAAGGAAGAGAGACATGGAGAAGAAGTTGACGCAAAGTACTTCTCGAAACAAGAGGTTTCCTGACGTTACTACCTCCGTCATCTGTTCAGATCTAGTTTCCAATGTATTTCAATTTTATTTATGTATAGAATTAGGATAGCTATTAAGATAGGATTTTATGAATGTTGAGGAATGTCTAAACTCACCTTCAGGTTGTTTTTATCTTTGATTCAATAAAAATCTGATTGTTTAAGTTATTTGGATTCATTGTGATTGATTTTTGCATTTGCATAATTCAGTGATAAACTGAGAGGGTGAATCGAATGAAAATAATTAAATTGGGCTAATGAGAGTTAGGTGATTTAATAAGAACCAGAAATCAATCAAATCGGTAATTGTGTGAAGAAAGATCTCACATAAGTTTCCAATAGTCTAGTGGAAAAAATCAGATCTAATTAGGGTTTCGATAAATTGTGAACTGAGAAATTGCAATTTTTCCTAATCTGATTAGGGTTTATAATTTAGGACTATTGGTTATAACTAGAGAGAGAGTAATCAACCCTAGGATCATCCAGGACCGATAATCCGACGATTCATAATTAATTAGATTAGTGTTGAAGATAAATAAAATTCCCCTTTCTCTCAATTGATAGTTCCTTAGGATGATTCTTAATGTGTGTGTTGCAACTTGCTAATTTGTTAATATTTCGTGATTAATTCTTAAATTGAGTTATTTGATTGAATCGATTGATTGAATTGCATCATTGTTTTAGTTTATTTAAATTTGAATTTCTATGATTAGTTTTAGCCTTAGATTTTAGGATTAGATTAACCCTCCTTGTGGGTCGACACCTTAGGTACTACGCGAACGACCCGTACGCTTGCAGAATATCGAGGTTAAAATATTAAAACTATACATATCAAAAAATCGTGATCATTATACATGAGGGAACCCATCAAGTAAAAGAGATCAAAGTAAGTATGCTAACGCATCAATATAAATTGAGTATGACAAAAGCATATCTAGTATGCATACCAGATTCATTGATGTTATTAATGCTCTCAAAGGTCTTAGAAAGACATATTAATGTTGAAATTGTAAGAAAGTGGCTTAGGCCACTTCCAAAGATGTTGAAAGATAAAATGATGGCCATATAAGAAGCCAAGAATCTAACCACACTACTATTGGAGGAGATTATTGGATCCCTTATTCAATACGAAATGAGGCTCCATGAGACGCAAAAAGAAAATTATGGTTCTAAAGGAAAATAATTTAGCATTTAAAGCCTCAAATAAAGAATCAAATGAAGAAGAAGAGACATAAACTAGTGAAAGCAATGATGAAGACATTGGTTTAATCGCTAGAAAATTCAAGAAGTTCTTAAAAAAATCTGCAAAAGAAAGAACTTCAAGGAAGGTAAAAATGATTTAAAACATAATACTCTAATATTACTTTGAATGTGGAAATCCCAACCATATAAAGTCATATTATCCTCCACTTAAAGATAATGAGAAGTACGAGAGAAACTATAAGAAGGAGAAGAAGGGTAAGAAGAAAGTTGCATAAAGCAATTAAAGCATCAAATTAGGATGAAACAAATTAATTTGAAAGTGAGAATTTAGAAGAAGAGATAGCTTATATTTTATTTACCGTTATGGACAATAAAGAAGTAACATCCAACTCTAACTTGTATGATTGTGATATTGATTTGACTTATGATGAATTGGTTAAAATTTTAGAAATCATAAGAAAGGAAGAAATTGTCTTCCCATCTCAAGGAAGTCCAAAAAAAGTTAGATGCATGTATGGTGAGAATGAAAAGCTAAAAGTAAATTACTTAACATTAAAGCATCCAAAAATATGATTATTGATGATAATCATGTCTTAGTTACATTAAGGCGTGAGAATGAAACATTAAAAAAGGAGGTAGATTCCTTAACGACTCTTTGTACAAGTTTGGTAAAGGGTTTAGAAACTAGAACACATGCTAGGAGCTTAAAATGATTCCAATGATAGGCATGGAATATGATATAACTATGGAAGTGAAGGCAATTATAAAACCACATTTGTCAAGGGAAAATATTTGTATAGTGAAGAACCGTTTCCTAATGTATCAAATAAGTATGGAGCTTCCACATCCATACTTATTTAGGCTCCCAAAGCACATTGATTACCTTAGTTTGTAAGGCTATTAGAAAAGAAAGAGCAAATGGTGTGTAGCAGAGATTGTAGTTAATGGTTTGACTATTATTAAGGTGTTTATTCATTTTATCATGATGAATCTAACACTCTTGTGTCAAGAAAGTCTTGAAAATGTTTATATAGAGCGTGGAGAATTTAGCCACAAAGTATTTTAAAAAGGGACAATTGTTAAACCAAGTGAGAAAAATGAGAAGGATGAGATGCCTTCAATAGATTATAAGCTCAAAAGAAGAATAATCACTCGTATCTCTCATAAGTAATGTTCAATATGAGGTAATTGTTAGTTCATAATTTAGAAATATGTGATAACTTGCTTTTACATGTGAATTTGAGTTTAAATCCTTAATAATGATTGTTTAACTTTGAATTATGAGTAAGATGTTTAATAATTACTTTAAACTATGAACCATAGTACCTAGACTTAAAGACTCATCCACAATGATGTTATTAAAATATAAGTTATATTAATTGGAAAATTCCATTTGATGCACCAAGATATATTTGAAAGTGCTTGGGTTTCATGTAAGGAGCTAACCCTCAGCTCAAGTGAGCTCAATGAAGCTCATATAAGCTATAAGTGGCTTGGCATGACTTTCCCTTAACCCAAGTGTCTAAAGCTAGCTTAAGATGAGCTCGTGGGAGCTCATTAAAAGTATTTAATAGCTAGAAAGTTGGGGATAAGCTCAATTAGACTCAATTGAGATTTCCCTAGCTCATCTTTGGTTCTTGGGAATTGAAGCTAGTTATAAATGTGTTCATACTAGTTAATGCAAGGTTTTGGTCATGCATTTCATACATAAAATATATCAAATATACTTAGCAGAAAATAAAACGAAACCTCATAAACCAAATCTACTCATGCATATAGATATAGAAAACATGAAATGTAAGATGTTTACATATCTTTCTGATGATCTCCTTCATTCTTTAATCTTCTCCATGTTGGGTTGTTGTAAACCACAACGATCAATGTAGACCATCTCTAAAGAAAGTCCAAACGAAGTTAGAAGGATGAAACCTCACTAGGAGATGGCTAGAATTCTTTCTTTGTGCTAGCAAAGACAAGAACTCTTGTGAGAGTTATAGAGAAAAAAAGTATGTGTAAGAAAGAACCTTTCTTTCTATCTTGTGTCTTACACAAAAGGCACGAAAATCAACTATATTTTCTGTACCATTTGGCCTTCCATAACCCCCATCACTAACGGAGAGTTATGGGAAGTTAATTGTCATGAATAGCATGCATTAATGGAAATTATAGGAAGTTAATGGCCATGAATAACATGCATTAATGGAAGTTTGGGAAGTTAAAGGCCAAACTTTCAGCCAACAACACTTGTTTCTAATCCATTCCATGCAGCATTTTCTACCACGATCGTATCGCAATACAATCCCAAAACACTCTCTCATATCTTGAATTACCATTCAAGACCATTTTACTCATCCTTCGGATCTTGTATATGTGTGACTCATTAGGTTCCCAGTTATGTTGACCACTTGAATTAACATTTAATTCAAGTAAGTCAAGAGCGGTATCTAACAACACATCATGACCTCTAATTGACCGAAAAGTCAGTGGTTTGACTACGAACCCTTCCATACGCAATGTTGCCATGTAATTCGCCCTTTCACCATCTACAACTTGGTTTAGAGTATGGTCAAAATGTCAACTCCCACTAGATTGACTACGTCACATCTAATCCAAGTGATATTAGATCTTGTCTTGAGGATCTCATTACTCTATGTATCACTGAAGACTCTCTTCATGACACATATTTTATCTGGCTAAAGACTCCTGAGTAATGACCTCGACAAGAGGCCGTGGGTATCATCTCCTTCTCTCAGGAGTGGTAAATCCTTGATTGGCTACTCAATTACCTCTTAATATCTCAAGTTGTACCCTATCACTACCTTATGAGTAACCCCTAAAAGGCACCGATGAATGGAGTCAAAGCACAAGATCAGTATCCGAGATATCTTTGAGCACCTCAAGTCAAAGGATAGTTGTACCATTGCTATGATGAAACTATCATTGACATTGGAATAGAATATCCATAAGATTATCTCATTGTAGATCAATCCAATATACTTACTACCCTTATTAAGCATTTAACTCTAAAAAACTCATGTCTGCAACTTATGAGATCTAACAACTCATGTCTACAACTTATAAGATCTACTGCTTGATCCAATTAAGGAGTATAACATGTGCTAGTCTATCTCATTAATCCTTTTTTTGGTGCTAACCAGGGTATCCCCTGCCGAACGCAGAGACTAATCCCTTCGCCCCGGGTGCTCGCATGAAGCGGTAAAGGGCTGGCCACAAGAGTTGCTCCATGAATGGTTTTACTAATATACAATCGTTTAGAAGGAGAAATTGGACAGGCCAATTCAAGGGATTTTTTAAATATAATTTATGCTTATTTTTTGGATAAATTATTTTCAATTTATTAAACTATAAATAAAATGTTAAATATGTTTCAATTTCTACTTTGTAACATTATTTAATATTTATACAAGAACAAATGAGCATCCAAAACTGTAATAATTATAAAGACATCAAATTATTTAATTACACCATGAAATTATGGGGGAAGATGATTGAGAAAAGAATGAAAAAGAATGTTTCTATCTCGAAAAACTAATTTAGTTCGTGCCAGGAAGGTCCACGACAGAGGCTTTATATCTCCTTAAGAGGTTAATGAAGTACTACAGGGAAAGATAGCGTAACCTACATATGGTTTTTATTGATTTAGAGAAAGAATACGATAGGGTACCAAGAGAAATTACGTGGAGGTGTTTTAAAAGTCAAGCGGGTTCCTATGACTCATATACAAATTATTAGGGATATGTATGAAAGGTAAAAATTAGAGTAAGGACGATAGGAGAAGATACAAAAGGCAATGAGATGTACATCTCATATGATTTTTCTATAGATATTGGGCTACATCAAGCTCCTCTTTGAACCCCTTTCTGTTTGCAGTAGTAATTGATGAGCTTACCAAGAATACCCAAGGGGACGTGCCTTAGTATATGTTGTTTATTGACGACATTATTTTAGTAAATGTGACAAAAGAAGGAGGTCAATGTTAAGCTTCAACTTTGGAGGGATACATTAGAGTCGAAGGGTTTTAGATTGAGTATAACTAAAACTGAGTACTTGAAGTGTAACTGTTAAAGACATAAAGTGGTTACCGATGTGGAGATAAAGATTAGTTTAGAAGTGATACCACAAAAGGGTGTTTTAAATATCTTAGTTCTATCATCCACAACAATGAAGAGATTGATGAAGACATAATTTATCGGATCAGATCAAGGTGGCTTCAATAGAGAAGTGCATCAGGAGTTTTGTGTCATTAGAATGTACTACCCAAGCTTCTTAAAAGTAAATTCTTTCATTTTGCGATTAAACCGGTCATGTTCTATGGAGCAGAGTGTTGACTTATCAAACAAGTGTATAATCATAAGCTAATGGTGACAGAGATGACAATGCTCCGTTGGATATGCAATCTTACTAGAAGAGATAAGATCACGAATGTAATGGTAAGAAATAGAATAACTGTAGCTAATATTATTGACAAATTAATAGAGACAAAGCTTAGGTGGTTTAGACATATTAAGAGAAGACACTTAGATGTTCTAGTGAGAAGGTGTAAGAAAATCATACTTAAAAACTATAAGAGAAAAAAAAAGGGAAGTTTAAGAACAATTTTAGGAGGTGATCAAGAATGATTCTGCAATGTTGGAATTTATAGATGACATAACCCACAAAAGAAAACTTTGACGTACTAAGATTCAGATAAAGGATTCCTCGAAAAGAAATTATTGTAGTTCTTCTTATAGTTAGCTAAACTTATAAATAGATAGTACCTACCTTTTAAGGATTTAGCCTAAGCCTTTTTTTTCCAACCTAGCTTGATTTAGTAGCTGTTGTTATTATTATTGTTGTTTCTCTTTCTCTCTTCATGTGGGTCAATTGGAAACAATTTCTCTATTAATTAGAGACAAGGGTGCATACTATTGGCTTCCCCATAACTCACACATCAACGAGATTTCTAGTAGGCGGTGTTGATGTTGTTTAACATTGCACATCAATATATATATATTTGTAATAATATGGTTGGGTCGGCCATACAAGGCCCAGGCCCAGGTCCACACGGCCACGGCCCATTCGTATGTATTAGTCTCCCATGCAAACGTAAAGACCTACGTAAAGACCTAAACCTAGCATCTATTCCATATATAAGGTACTATTTC
>JAOTBA010057966.1:0-12403 GCA_025629845.1 Erythroxylum squamatum | reverse complement strand
TAATATTAAAACAATTAATTTTATACCATTTTTTAAATTTAAACCTATAACTTAATTATAAACATATGGTGTTTTATGTATTTTTCACTTACAGATTGTTGACAATTATGATGTAAGTTCTTCCATCAGCTCTCTCAACTCCAAGCTAGAGGTCACCTCCTTCATCTGCATCGTTTATCCCTGATATCTCTATCGGTATAGGGGTGGTGGATGGTGTAGTAGCAGGTACAGAAGGTGATGTCTCATCTGCAAGTGTAGTAGTAGCTGGAGGTACAACATCTGATTCGATTGCAGCTGTAGAATGTGATTGCAGCTCCAAATCGTGGTTTGAACCTTGGTCGCATTATATCATGTTTTTTCTTTGGTGACATATTTCAACCTAAAATTCATATCCCATCCTTTGAATTATTTTCATCATTACCATTACTCTCGTTTTGATTACACGCTTCCTGATTGAAATTAATATCCTCAATAACTATTAGAAAATTATTTCCTATATCTAGTTGCATATCCCTTAAATCATCATTCGACCTAATACTTCCAAGTTAAGTTATATCATATTTCAAGTAATTGGCCTTAGCTTCTTATGATTAACTTGATTTCAGTTCCAAGAGGACCATAAAATAGATAACCATGTTTCCAAACCTTACCTACTCTTCTGTAGAAATCTTTCTTTAATAATAATATCTCTAGATCATTCATTATAGTGTAAAATGTGGACAAATTGTTGAACTCAATACTAGTTCGATTGCTCGGTAGCTTCTCTTGGTGAAGAGTTATAAGACCTCTTCTTCTTACTTCAAAGTAGCTCAATGAGTGCATAGTATGTGAATCAAGTCCTTCTTAAAGACACTATCTCTATCATTCTCTTTAAAACTCGAAGTATCTATCCTCATAATTAGTATAACATCTTTGTTTTCCACCACTTTAATCATCATTTTCATTAAGAAGCCCCCAGGTAACCTCAATCCCATCAAAATTATCAACAATCTCCTTTGGGTATGTAGTTCTTAGAGTCTTGAAAATAAGAATGAACAATAATTACTCTTTTGGTCTCCTTTGTTCGGAGAACCAAGTATCAAATTTTCCTATGGTATAACTACTACTAAAACCTTCTTGCCATATGAGACTTATTTATATGAAGCAATTCTTGGGAGGCAGACGAACTATAATAAGAAATTAATATATCAAGACCAATTATTAAGTAGATGATACATCTAACTATATAATATTGATATGTTAAGATGAACTATTAAATAGAAATATTTTTTGGAATTATCATTATAGTGATCTTTATAGTTATTATGGCTCATATAAACTAAACTATTTATATAAACTAACAAATAATTTATAATATATACGAATAATGTAGTTAATATGAATTACCATATCTATATAGCAATTTCAAGTGCTATATAGATTGAATCTAATTTTAAGTGCTCAACTAAACCATCCAAAAAAGAATCTAACATAAGGCAACGTTGCACCAAAGTATGCATCGAAAAGATTGAATGGAAGGAAACATTCTCTACATAATCAAGTCAATGAAGTGATTTATCAATCAACAAATTTTATATAAATATTGACCCTATGAGATTTTTATCATTTTATTCTAGGTTATTCAGGATTTATGATCCAATGTAAAAATATATTTAGACAACACTTTTTCCCATTAAAGCAATGGGGTAGAGATAAAGCACTTTTTCCCATTAAGAGAAAGAATTGGGGTAGACCAATAACAGCAACAACACTGCACAATGGTGGCGTATTACTTTTTTATACTAAGCCAAAGCGATAAACGGTCCTCAAAAGGGACTAGTCCACTTTAACATTACCCACCACAAGACGACCTCTCTACCTCATGTACGAGGTTGAAAATTACCTGACAACCAATGCCCCATCTTCTCATTAACATATTCAGAATCACACTCCCCACACCCACCATACCCTACTTTGATAAGCATCTTGAAACTAGAGTTAGATTACATATTAAAACCACAGTTAGGCGTTAATAATAATTGGCATTGACAACTCCCTAAATCATTATGCACATGTTATCCTCCTTTTATGCTAAGATCCAATTTTTACCAAGGAATTAATTCCCCTTGAGTTGCTCTGAAAACTAAATAAAAAGATTTTTAAGGAACCGATAAAAAATCTACCAACGCAAGCTACCACATCCAAGATTCGGAAATGGAGAAACTTCAGTAGGAACAGGTTTCTTTCCTGTTCTCATGGATGCTATAGCATATTACAATCCCATTACATATCTATATAACCACAGGAGATAGAATAATAATGTCAATTCATCCAAAACAGTGATAACTAGTATGGAAAGGAGAAAATCATTAAGGAACCCACTCAGAACTTTCGTCGAACACTTTAAAGGCATAATAGATTCATCCTAATTAACTTAAGCAAATCATGTCTTTTTCTTCCTCAAGGCTTTCCAGTACATTGCAAACACAAACACAGCATAGACAATTCAAAACAAAAGCAAAAACACCTCAAAAACTCCTAGCTTTAAACATATATGCCAACACGAGTTATACAAAAAAATCACAGAGAACAAAGGCTGAATGACTTACCTCCGCCAAAGGACACAATAACAGTGGTCGGAGAAGATAAACGAACACCCAGGCTGACGAGTAGAAGATGAATCGACGACAAAGAAACGGAAGGAATTGACGACAAAAAATGAAAATGAAAGCGCAGGGGAGAGGGAGGGGTCTTTGGGTAGGCTAAATGCGTAGGAAAACGGCATCATTTGGTGTTTAACTAAATGATGTCATTTTTGTTATATTTAAAGCATTGCAGCTAAAAGAAATGATAACGTTTAGTCTAAAATTTACTAACGGAAACATTTCTATTGGTAACCCCAAAATTTTTTAATTCCGCCAAGCATTCTCTCCTTTTTTATTGACGGGAGTCTTCTACCGTTGCTATATTATGTTGGAAATTTTATGACAGAAACATTTCCATCGGTAAATTCAAAATTTTTTGTATTCCACCAAGCATTCTTGCCTCCTTTACCGACGGGAGTCTTTTAACGTTGCTATATTATGTCAAAAAATTTGCCTGAACAATTTCTCTCTATTTTTACCGACGGATAATTTTACCGTCACAAAATTTAATCTTTCCCAACAATGTTACCTACAAAAAGTCATTTTACGTCGGTAATTTGCTTCGGTTTCTCTTCCGTCAATAACTTTCCATCGGTAATTACTAATTTTCTTGTAGTGTTTTTAAAGAGTTTTCATATGTACAAATTTCATCGAATCTTTAGAAAGTCAGTAGACTTAACCAAATAATTATTGCAATCAATTTATCTGGTCTTTATCACTACACTATTTAGGGAATGAAAATAAGAACTTAGACTATTTAATCATGACTACCTAATAAACAAAAACTAAAAATTTATCTACGGATTATCGTAATCTATCAAGTGGTAAAAGAATTAAATCTAATATCTTTTTTTAAAGATAAAGAATTGTGTTAAGAAAACAAACGGATTAAAATAGCAATCTCACATAATAGTTATATCTAATATCTTTCTGTGAAAAGTAGTATACAATTTAATCTTACTAGTTCATTCTTTTATTATTTGTTATCATTATTATTTATTAGCGATCTAAGAGAAAATACCTCAAGTTCCATTGTAAAGTGTTCTTTACTAATGAAGAACCATTAACATGTGGTCTGCTTAATTTGCTAATTAAAGGAGTGCTTTGTCAAATGACTAAATAATATCTTAACACTGCAAAGATTGTCTAGGCATTACATCTCCATAACACAACTAAGGATTTTGTAGGCAAGTGAATAAGAAGAAGTGTGCCACACGAAGACACTGATGGAGAGTTATTTACTAACTGCTAAGTGGGCACGGAATAGTTGTAAGATTTTTGAAGCTCTTTTTCAGTAGAATATTGAAACATTTTCTATAATATATAAACCCATTTTACTACCTTGTGCAATTGAATTATTGGGAAAAATATTTCTAATTATTAAGAGGTACCGTTACAAAAATAAAAATTGAAACCTTATTTAAATGACTAGTTTTCATTATCAAAAGAAAACAGAAACGTTATGTAGCGTCATGATTCACTATTTATTTGACCTAAATCTATGAATATTTATTCATCAATTTCAACATCTTAGCTTTGAAATCAATTAAGGTTTTGAGCAGGCCAGGGGAGAAATTGGACAAGGTCTAAGTAAGCCCATATATACCCTGAACATCATATTTCAACTCAAAACCTTAATGCAATAGCTTACAATTCCTATCTATGTATATAACTCACTTCATCCTTCTATATATTATCAATATAGGATTACTCTCTTATGAATTTTCAACATCTTCCCCTCATAAGTGGATCCATCTATATCATATTAGTTCTCCCTCAACCTATAGCTAATGGGAAGTCATTTGAGTCACTCCATAAATCACTATCCATTTGACTTAAATCCATAAATCTATATTTGTCGGACTTCACAAACCTAACTCTAATACCAATGATGGGTTTTAAATGAGCTTGGAAGAAATTAGATTAGGTCTAAGTAAACTCATGTAAAATTAGAAAATTATATCTCAACCCAAAACTTTAAGTCAATGGTTTATGAGTCATATCTTTGTACATAACTCATTACATTCTTATGTTTTTTTCAATATAGAATTACTCCATTTATGAATTTCTAACATCTGTCCCTCACAAGTGGATCCATCCACATTAGACTAACTCTCCCTCAACTTATAACCAATGGGAAGTCATTTGAGTCACTTCATGAATCACTATCCATCTGACCTAAATCCATGAATCTTTATTCATTGAATTTTGCCAACCTAGCTCTAATATCAATGATGGGTTTTAAAGGAGATTGGGAAGAAATTGGATTAGATCTAAATGAGCTCATATACAATTAGAATATCATATCTCAACCCAAAACTTGAAAGCAATGAGTTATGAGTCATATCTTTGTATTTAACTCATTTCATCCTTTTTTTTATAGAATTACTCCACTTGTGAATTTCTAATATCTCCCCCTTATAAGTGGATCCTTCCATATCGAACTAACTCCTTCTCAACTCATAGCTATTTGAGTAACTATATGAATCACCATTCATTTGACCCAAATTAGTGAATTTCTATTCATCAAACTTTGTTAACCTAACTTTGATACCAATGAAGGTTTTGAGAGGGCTTGGGGAGCAATTAAACCAAGTCCAAATGAGCCCATGTATATCCAAGCATCATATCTTAACTCAAAACTTTAAGATAATAAATTATAAGCCATATCTTTATATATATCTTACATCATCCTTATGTCTTTTCTTGATATGTGATTACTTCACTTACAAATTTCAACAATTATAATGTATTAAGACCTATATTTGTATGCCAATCTTTTCTAATATGATCCCAAGCGTAACAAGAGGTAATATGAATAATATGCAAATGAAAGTATGCATCATACAAATTTCTCATTAGGGTAACTAACCTTCAATATGAAAGAATTTTATGTATAGAAAAATAATTTTGAAATTATAATATGAAATGTGATTTTGGCCTTCATACATATATCTTTATGATATTCATCTATAAGAGCTTCCAGGTCCAGGATAAAAGTGTTGATTTGAAATCAAAATCAGTAAACTCTTTAGTATATTATTGAAAGCAATAGGATGGCATGTAGTCTACATATAGTCCTGATAATGCACATATTTATGACCAAAGCGCACCTCCACAAAATATATTAGTTATATTAATATTAATCATAATAATAGGTTAAAAGATATTACTGACTGAAGTTAATTGAATTGAAATGTTAATTAAGACATGATTAAAAAGATGCTCGATCTCTACAAAAATAATATGTTTACCTGCCAAAAGAAAATTAGATTGGGAAGACAATTGATTGAGGGCAACTATTATATCATTAATTATGTTACAAATCAATTCATTATTGACTAAGTGATGATAATTCTCATTAAGGAAAAGCTTCCCTGCTCTTTTTTTTCCAACTCGTAAGTATCCAATACAAACCACATTGTGAATTTCATATTATAGAATTGCCAAGTAATTACTTAGGATATTCTACAATAACAAAGAGATAGGATATTGTACAATTCAATAGAATAATCACTAACTAAAGAAACACTAATAATTCATGAAGAGAGATGAAATCTGAATAGAGTCTCACAAAAATCACACGTTAGCTTAGTGACATTACATAGATGTAAAACAATGTAAAGGACTAGGGAAAATTAGATTTTATCCTCAAAAACATAATTCTAATAAATAAAAATAGATTTTAGTTTAGTAGAAACTATTAAGCTATTTTATTTATTATTTTGGGCATTATTTTTATTTTGATATATTTGATATATCTTTATGATAAGAAGCTAACTTGGTAAAGGATTCCAACATTTTAGATTATATAGTATTTTTTGAAGATAAGATAGTATGGAAAGAAGAAATTCTAAACGAGATAGAATCCTAAAGAAAATTGGATTTGTTGAAGATAAACATGTTTTGGTGGAGATGAACATGGATGAGATTTATCGAAGATTCAACTAACTTTTGGCAGTTGCATTTTATGTGCTTCGATGATAAATTACATGTTATATCTATTAATTTTATGCTGTTGTGATTTGGGAGGTATTGTAGAGATAACTTATATGTTTGGAAGCAGACTTTTGTTTGATATGGAGTCTATCATGTGAAATTTATCCATTGACTTTTAGGTATTTGTGTGTTGTGTGGACTTTGAGTTAAAGGTTAAAAAGTACACAGTATATTTTTTGTTTGAATACAGTCCATCGTGTGACATATGTCTATTGATTTTAGTTGCTGTGTAAGTGGACTTTCAGAGATCAATTGCTTAGTAAGACAGCATAATTTTTTTAGAGAAAAATAAGCAGTCCATTCATCAATATTTGTAGCTATGTTGTTGGTATGTTTTTTGGATGAAATACATGTCCGATTGATAATTATTGAAGCTGAAGATTTTTGTTGTACAACTTCCCATGATTTTGGTTTAACGGGAGTTCACACATAGGGGAGTGTCTTTTGACTCATGTGTTTCTTTGTTTATTTTATTCTTGTTTTAATCAATTGAGATTTATTTTTATCTTTGTATTCATTCATTGTCATAAAAATCCTGTTTTAGCATGAGGTGGTCGTGCTATTGGGAGTGAATTACTTTCACTGAGAGTGAGTATGAGTGGGTAGTGTCAAAGGGTGAGTGGTGTCGGCTCAATAAAACCTTGTGTAAGAATATTTTACTTGAGTGAAAGTTGATTAATCTACGTGAGGGCCCCGTAAATATAGGTCATATGTGCCAAGCTGTGTTAACAAATTTTTTGTTTTGATTTATTTGTTGCATATTAAGTTTTCTACTTGTAGTTAAATTCTGGAAAATTCACAATTGTTGATTCAACTGTTTTCTGATAAGCAACCGTTATATTCAATTTAAAACAACTGCGACAGAACATAGATATTGCAAAACTACAACCTTTGGGCTTTTCAGAAACAAACCATTTTACCCTGAATTTTCAGAAAGGTCCCTAAATCCATCTCTCCAACCATGGGGATCATAATTAAGATATGTATATAGTGGTCAGTGTTAGTGGAAAACAATGAAATTAAAATTGGAACGACTTATTTGAACAGAAGACGTCATGAAAAATCACTGCCCTAAGTTGAAAATTCCCTCTCTATAGTGAAACAGGACAACGGGATCCGACTCCAAGGTTAACGCCTCCTCCATTAATTTCGGTGTACTCTAAAGGGTGGAATAGGAACTGTCTCCGAGAGTATGGAAACCGAAGAACAAAAAAAAAGAGATGAGTTTGTATATTTCAGACGTGAATATGTATGTATGTTAGTAAACAAGATGGATCAAATATATATAGGAAAAAAAAAAGCAAGATGAACGTTCTTAAGAGAGAATAAAGAGAGTAAATAAGATGAAAGTTATTATGAGAGAATAAAGAGAGTAGTCTGGAGAGATAACATTAAGTAATTGAAAGGACTAGGATAGGTGGTAAAAAAATGTAAAGTTTAGTAACTGAAAGCATTAAAATCGCATAGAAAAAGAATTTAAACTAAGTGAGACCCAAAAGGCTTACCTTACACCCGCGCTGACAGCATGCCACACTGCATTTGAGTTGGGCCATATCGCGCACATGCGCTCGTGCATATTATATCCATATCTTCAAAAAAGATGCTTGACTCAACATATCACAAATAACTCTAGTATATAAACTAGGTGAAAGTCCCTTACTCTTTCGATGTGGGACGTAAACCAAAGAAAGAAAGAGAGATATTCTAAGTTTTGGAACAACAGCAACAGTCAGTACACTTCCATTTCTTTGCAACGGGTCTACTGTCAAACTTAATGGCTAGTCAAGTAATAAAATTAGAAGTTAGTTTATATGCTTTATCATGAGATATAAAATAGAACTTATGAACATTTAGAAATTTTCAAAACATCTTTAAATAAGCCTGCACCAAAAAGAATAATGGAAAAACTAGGTAGTGAAAAAAAAAGTGTGTGTGTGTGTATATATATATATATATTCATTCACAAATCAAACAAGTGGAGCACAAAGAAAAGCCTGTCATTAATAAGACAGAATGTGATTTTATATATTTATAAATTTTGTATAATATAAAGAGTTTTACATTCGTTCAATGTAAAGAAATCTTGCATATCGAGCTTGTCAAAGTGGAGGTCATGGCGGTGCGAGCAATGGAGCTCCACCTTCATTAGAATACTCTTCCATTTTATTTAATGGGGAAAAGAAGGACAAAAAGTGTTGTAACAATTATGTGAATAGAGTAAAATTGCAGGTCAATTAAGATTGGAAGAAATGAGATACAAATATTATTATGAATAAAAGAGGAATTACAAGATAAGCGTTTTTTAATTATAAGTTATAAATATTAATTTCTAACTTAAAATCAATTAGAATTCTCACCAACTCTATTCTTAAATACTTGAATTTGTTCCTTGATTCATGAAATAAAAAGACAAATGAGTATATATTAGTGAATTAAACTAATTATAACCATATTTTTAATTTGTCGTAATTATCACACATTATAATATTGACTTTGTATCATAATTTTTTTATCTTTATTTGGATATTTTATCCATATCGTTCTTATATGAATAACATCTAAATACCATGAATAATAATTTGATATCTAGATTTTTTAAAACAATTTCTCACTTAAACATTTGATTGAGAATTAATGAATCTTTACACAATTTTAGTATTGTCACGTTGCTCATATTTTCATCAATTCGTATAAAAATCAACACCAAATAAACTTGTCATTATTGATTGCTTGTTTATCATAAAATTTGTTATGTTATCTTTTGCATAGACATTTTGCTTATTCACATTTTCTTCTTCCACTTTCTCACGAATGTGGTGAAACTTAACTTGTATATACATACTTCTTTTATGAAATGTTCAATTCCTTACTAGATGCAAGCCATTATAATTGTCACAAATTAATGAAATCTTTTCTTATTTATGCTTGAGTTCTTCTAACACTGATATCAACCATACCACTTTTATTAATTTATTTAGTTATTATATATTCTACTTTTGTTATTAATGTAGCCACAATAAACTATAGCTTTGAAACATATCTTATAACTCCACCAGTAAGCATGAACATATAACTTGCAGTAAATTTGCGTTATCAAGATCACTCGTGTAATCAATATATTATTTGACAATAAAATATAATTCTTTATATTATTATACGAACATCAAAGTTCCTCTCAATGTATCTTAGAATCTTCTTTACAATATTTCAATGCTCTCTACTAAGACTCACTATGTAGTGAATAACTACTCTCACTGCATGAGCAATGTCTAGTCTTGTACAAATTAAGATGAATATTAAGCTCTCCATTATAATTATAAATGATACTTGAGACATCTTTATTATCTCATCTTCATTGTTATAACTCATAATAAATGATAACTTGAAATTAATAAGAAAAGGGGTAAATATTAACTTACATTTTTTGCATATTGAAATGTCACAAAATTTTCTTTAGGTATTTTAGAAAGAAACATTATTGGACCGAAGTACTTCATTTCAAATTTCTTTACTAACTATGGCTTTAATTCTTGAATATAATATTTATTGAGGTCTCCAACTAATATGTCATCTACTAACTATTTTACATATAAGTCAAAGATAATACACATTTCTAAGACTACTAGGAATGTACTAAGCCAAACCATAAGGAAAAATATTTTATTAAAGTCAATTTCTTTTTTTTTTAGCATATCCTTTCACCATCAATTTTGCACAATATCGCTTCACTTGATCCTTACCATTTTGCTTAATCTTGAAGACTCATTTATTGCTAATTGGCTTTCGTCCTTGTGTTAATGGTACAAGTTCCTAAGTTTTGTTTTTATAAAGAGTTTCAATTTCTTCCAAAATTTCTTCCATCCATTAAAATGCATCTAGAATATTAAGTACGCCTCTAAAAGTTATTGACTCTCTATCCTTTGTTAAAAGGCAATATATTATGTTGCCCGCTATTATATAATATGATTGCCAATTTAGTGGTCTTTTTTGCTATCTAATTGAGAAACTTCTAGAATTTTAAACTCAACTAATTCTTGAAAATCTTGCTATGGTGTTGCTTCAAATGAATTCTTCTATTAAAATTCCTTTTTCATTTGCAACATAGTCTCTAACTTCTTCATAAATTTTTGTTGTTTTTTCTTCTCTTTGCAATTTATCTTATATAAAGATGGCATTCTTATTGATAACAACTTTATGTTCAATGAGATTTAATAGGTGATACCCCTTCACTCTACCACCATATCCTAAAAAGAAGAATTTCTTAAGTTTTGAATCTAGCTTCATAATTTTTTTTGTTATACATCACGTTCAACATATGTGCTAAAAAATTTGAAGATTGAGAACACATTTGCTTTCTACTTGATAGGGTACATTTAACACTGTATAGAATAATTATGAATGAAAGAGACATAGTACTTTGCTTCTACTAAGGATGGAACTAATGCTTGCCACATATTAGAGTGAACCAATTCAAAAATAACCTTACTTTTTGAATTTGATTTGTTAAATTTTACATGGTGTTACTTACTTGTAACATAATGGTTATAAAGTGTAGTGATACCACAACAATTACAGGAAGTAACTTTTGCTTAGCAAGAATTTTCATTAAATAGATATATGTTCAAGTCTTTGGTGCCTTTATATGTCACGACCCGGTATCACATCGGGACCATGACAACAGCCGCATATTCGGGCTAAGGATACTCGCAGTATCCTTAATCCGACTGTGCAAGGCTTATTGAATATCCTTTTTCTCTATTTTTTTTTAAAAAATTTGGGTAGCACAACGGCTGTATTTTAAAAATCCCAAAAACCTGTAAACAATTTCAAATACACTTCTATATTCACATCCAACCACAACTTCAGGACTCTCTAGTCCACTCAAGGCAATCTCAACAACAACATTAAAAGTTCATACATAAAATCTTTTACAAAACGCAAGACAATCAAAAGTTAACTCATAAAATCATAAAGCGTATTTACATAAACACATTTTACGAGCCATTAGACAATAAAAGTACAAAAAAGAAGACTCCTAACGTGCGGAAACACCCCGAAAATGTCAAAAAGCTGCACGATCCTCAAAGAGCTTCTAGCTCACTAAATTAACCTACATGGTTGGAAAGCGGAGGGGGTGAGTACACTAGGTACTCAGTGAGTAGGATAAGCATATATCACAAATAGAATTGATTCATTCCAAGACCGTGTAGATAACCTATGAAGTGAATAAATCGCACATAGAAAACACATAGGCCCAGCCTATAACTCAATGTACACTGGTTAGGAACCATAGGCCTAGCCTATTAACTCACTCATCTGGTAAACATAGGTCCCAGTTCCAGTACACAAAAGTGTAAAAACATCATATGTATCAATCAAACCTCGTCAGAAAACAATCATCAGAATACGCCAAAACAATCATATGTGACACCACTAGTCGGCCAAACTAATGTGCACACCCATCGATACTCGGTGTTGGCTCGACTTTCATCCGTGGTGAGTCCGGATTACAGTCGACAAGAGCGTCATGACCCTAGGTGATGACCTCGTCGGTGTCCATACCTTAGGTATGGAATCACCCGCGAGTCCCGTAGAAATGTGTCTATACGGTGACTCGACTTTTATGTACCAGCGTCAAGGGTATGGGGGTCGCTTAATCATAAATCAGGTGTGCCCAGCACATGATTAGCCAATCGTTTTCTCATCATTAGATTTGAGAAATTCTCAAGGAATTTGAAGATATCACTAAAGGAAAGTATAGGTAAATTTTGTCTCATCTC
>JAOTBA010057824.1:0-12409 GCA_025629845.1 Erythroxylum squamatum | reverse complement strand
AATGGTTTCTGAATGTGAAATTGCATGCAAGTGAAAGTGCAAATGCTCAACTATAGTCTGAATGCCGGACTACGGTCTGATGATAAGTGAATATGATTGAATAAGAGCATGCAAATGTGAGTGATGCATTCCATCTCATGAATGCATGAAACATAATGGCGTTGTGACTTGAGTTGCCGTATGAAGCGCTTCCACGTAGAGCTTTGCTCCGTGATCTCTGATTCTATACATAGAGCTATGTTTCGTGAACTCTGTTCTGACTGAGCCTACGGGCCAGTATTTATGTAAATGAGCCTCGAGCTCAAAAGTGATTCAGAGCCTCAGGCTCAACGTTTAATGAGCCCTATATGGGACAGTTCAGGCACTCGGTCACAACAAAGTAACAAATAGAAAGTGAGTCTCATGCGCATTGCATGTGCATAGTATGAATGATTAGGTGTAGTGAATGTGAAATAATATGATATATGAATTATTTGTTATGTGATTGAGTGACCCATCTACGATGGTCACTCACTGAGTTCGCAAAACTCACCCAAAATTTACAACTATTTTTCAGGACTCAAAAGAATACCCCGTTAGGCCAACGGGAGTATACATGCAACATTCAAGTAAAGGATAGAGGTCGGGATCAATTCGCGTCTGCATTGCATCTCTTTATTTTGTATTGAATTGTTAATTCCGCATCTTTTTGTATAAATGTGTATTTCGAATTGATTCAAGTGTTTTGTATTTATGAAAGGGCCTTAATGGCTATTGAAAATTTTGTTAAGCGAAAATGTTTATGAATGTATGTGAGCTCAATTTGAGTATCAATTTTCGCATATTATGTTTTGTGATTTGAAAAAAAAAGTATACCAATTTTCGAATGATTGAGTGCTTTAGCACACCACCCTCGCGGGACACGAACTCGGATATCACCATTGATGTCGGGTTCGGGGCATTGCGGGAGTGGGGTGCTACAATTTCCTAGAATAAACTATTTTCCTAACCCATAATACGACTATCACACTAAATCTAGAGAGCTTGTTTTGGGATATCTGACAGCTAAACCTAATTAAAGAGTGTCTTAATGAGTTACAATCTAAGAGAAAACTGAGATTAACAGAGCATGTTGTTAATCTATGGTTAATAATTTTAAAGAGAGGTGTGAGAACAACTTTACAATTGATTATGCATATTCATGTGAAGGTTAAGATTGAATTCAGAACTAGATTTAAAAACCTATTAATTAATCCTTACAATTTTGTACTGTTTGATTTGATCTGTCTTCCACTGTTTAATTTTATTTTATTACATCAATTGAATTTAACCAAATCCCCCAATCCAATATAATGATTTGTTCATTACAAAAGCTAATCAAACACTTTTATGGATATAATTTTTTCTTATCATTATTATAAGTTTAGTTGTGCAAAGTTAGGTTTTATTTTCTGGTGTGTTCAATAGGCTTCAAGAAAAATTTTGGTGCCATTGTTGGATAGTGAAGTTGATTTAGTTTTTGTATTTGATATTAATTGGTTTTTTGTATATATATGCTTATAATTAGTTTATATATTTTTTCTTCATCCTTTTATATTTAATAGTGTTTGCACATGACAACGACTAGATCTCCTCATCAAGATCCTATACAATTTGATCACGTGATTGACAGGATATTGTGAAGATTGCACAAGGAGAATAAAAAAACTTAAATAATAGAAAAAGGAATTAATTTTGAAGAAGCTATAACCAATTCGAGAACTCCAAGGGAGTTGGTTGCACTAGACTTAACTTAAAGATCTTTATGCATTACTTTCCTAAATTTTGTTGAGCATGTTACTTTTGAGATTAAGTCTAGTTTGATACATTTTTTAACCTAATTTTCATGGTTTTGCAGGTGAAGGTGCTCATAAGCATCTTAAGGAGCTCGATGTCGTTTGTCTTAGTATGGAACCTCTAAGGGTGATGGAAGATCAAATCATATTTAGAGTCTTTCCATTTTTACTAAAAGGTGCAATAAAAGATTGGATTTTTGATTTACCTATAAGGAGTGTTACCATATGGACATAAATGAAAAGCCATTTTTTAGAGAAATATTTTCTAGCATAAAAAACAGTATGCATAAGGAAAGAGATTTGTGGAATAAAGCAACATCATGGAAAATGGGAAAGAACTATCATAAATGATTCCCATAATAAGACTTAATGAGAAGGACGATCTAGTAGAAGATGCAGTCATATTCACGTATCAATGTAGGCCCAAGTCAAGCCAACAAATCAAAAGGTGGAAAGAAACAGATAGAAGGTTTGTTAAGGGGGACTATGAAGAATTGGTGAATATAGATAAATAAAAGAAACATTCCCCTGTTGATAAGAATAGTGAGGCTTCAAACATAATTAGTTCCAAATCCCTAAAAGATCAAAATCACCAGTGATAGGTGCTTAATTGATTATGAATTTATTCCATAATACTTAGTGATTAATGACATGAAATTGCTTAAGATACTCACTTTGGTTCTTATGTGATTTTAGGCACAATTTGGAAGTAAAGAAGTTAAAGTGAGTCGAAAGCATAATATATGGGCCATTTTTCAAAGATTAATTTTTACTTGTCTTCATGGAGTAAGAATGAGAAATATTAGAGCAAGTAAAGATAAGAAAATTAGGATAATGAAGCAATATAGCTCACGACTACTGTGCATGCAAATTGGATGTTTTTGTATGCAATAACGTAAATTTAATGGAGTGAATTTAATGGAAAGCATCATGGAACTATCGTAAAACAAAGATGGAAGCCAACATATAGGACAACCCATTCACGTGAAATTAATGGATGGCTGGAAGGAGCAAAACGACAACGCAAGATGAAGAAAACGCTAACACACAACAGACCACGCCAAGACCAAAAAGGCACAGCAACGTCCAAGAAGAAAACGACAGTGCAAGCATAAGCTAGGAAAAGAAGAAGCAAACGACAACGCAACATAGATGTAGGCAGGAGCAAGACAAAACGCAACTCACGCCACCTGAAACGTAGACCATGCATTTTACTAAACGCAAACAGCGTCTGTGTTTACGCAAATGTGTTTCATGCAAACGTTATGCACGAAATGCAGACATTTGGCCAAGACATGAGGGAGGATTTTAAAACGTGAACAGTATGCGTGGCTAAAGAGTTAATTAGTCATATCAAGAATTGTAGCACTCCACTCCCGCAATGACCCGAACCCGACATCGATGGTGATATCCGAGTCTGTGCCCCGCGAGGGTGGCGTGCTAAAGCAGTTAATCATTCAGAAATCAGTATATAATTTTTTTGAAATCAATAACATATTTTGCGAAAATTGAAACTCAAATTAGGTCCATAATCATTCATAAACATTGTCAATCAACACAATTTTCAATAGCCATTTAGGCCCCTTTCACAATTACAAAACACTTGAGTCATTTCGGAATACAAATTTATACAAAAAGATGCAAAATATACAATTCAATACAAAATAGGAAAAAAATCAAATGCAAACGCGAACTGATCCCGACCCTAACCTGCACTTGAATGCTGCATGTATACTCCCGTTGGCCTAACGGGGTATTCTTCTGATCCTAAAAATATTTGCAAATTTTTGGGTGAGTTTTGCGAACTCAGTGAGTGATCATCATCGATGGCTCACCCAGTCACATAACACATAATTCACACATCTTACTTTATTTCACATTTCACATTATTTCACATTTCACATTCAATAATCATTCATATTATGCATATGCAATGCACATGAGACTCACTTTCTAATTGTTACTTTGTCGTGACCGAGTGCCTAAACTGTCCCATATAGGGCTCATTGAAAACTGTTCCTTATCCACTTGGGGGATACAGGGCTCATTAAACGTTGAGCCTGAGGCTCTGAATCACTTTTGAGCTCGGGGCTCATTTTCACTCGTTGAGCTTTAAGCTCTAATCGTTGGCTACTCTGGTCACAACTGCCATTATATTTCATGCATTCATGCAATGGAATGCATCACTCACAATTGCATATCCCATTCAATCACTTTCTCATATCATCGGACCTTAGTTCGACATTCCACATTGAAGTGGAGAATTCACACTTTCATTTATATACAATTACAAATACACATTCCTGACATATTTAACAATCACATTCACATACAATTGGCACTTCAATATCTCATTCATATATCACGATCATCGAACCTTCATTGTCCAGAATTTAACAACCAAATCTCATTCATAATTATTCATGATCACTCAATTCATAACATAAACAAACAAACAATAAAGTAAGATCATCTAGGTCTACTCACAGTACGCTCAAAATTAGCAGTTGCTTCCAAATTCTGGATACGCCTGTATGCAGATGTTTAACCTGCACATCACAATTTATACAATACACAATTCAAACACGTTACAAAACTCATTTATGCCCAAATAGTTATATGGGCTATGGTCAATGCATGTTCAATGACAATCCCGGGTATATATTCTAAATCACATATTAAGCTCATTCCCATTCCATAAGCTCACACTTCAAGAACACTTGGTTACTCTATATCATAACTCACTTTCTCGTCATCTCTTTTCTAACCTCGTGTGATCTGATAATATCCAATTCTCATTCATAATTCAGCAGTTCAACCATATACACACACTTAAGCACATCGCCCATTTATATAATAACCATAAATATGTTACCCACCAAGTTTGCTTGCAAAACTCCAAGTCGAGATTGTCTTTCCCCTTGTTCTTAGGTAAGATTCTCTTGGTTTCCTAAAAAAACTAAATCTCATTCAATAAGAATCCACTTAAAAATCCACAATGTAAAATCACTAAAATTGATTCTAGAACATTTAAACCCAAGCATTTCTAAACTCTATAAACTAGAATCCTTTCAAAATACAAAAGATTCAAAATGATCTTACCTTGATTCTTCATCAAATGAAGAGAACTTTAGCTCAAATGGAAGTTGTTTTCTTCCTCCACCTTTTGCTCTTCTTGAACAACTTCAAAAGCTCTCTTGAACGCTAAGGAAATTAAAACCCTAGCTTGTTTCATCTTCTTTCTCATCTTTCATTCTTTTTCATATTTTCTCTCTTTTCTCTTTTCTCATCCACGCATTTTTCTTCTCTAGAATCTTCTCATTCACGTTTTATCCTTTATTTATAAGCAAGATAACACTTTTTCTTCCAATTATGCCCTTAATGATTGAGAATTGTCTAATTTTCCCTTCCATTTATGCCTTAAGTCTTTTATACTTAAGTGTCTTGCCAACAGTACCCTTGAACAATCTAACATAACAATTTCTTCCGAAAAAATGTCCCTCATTGTCTTTAGTTTCTAATGCCACTGAAATCATTCAATTTGGTTCAATGGTTCAAAAGATATACTTATAACATTTTTGGACTGCTCTTGTCCAAAATAGTATACTATGCACAACTTCCATCTGAACTTTAAACATTTTAGAGACTGAATTAGATTCCAATTTCTGCATACTATTTATAGCTCCATGTCTCTAGTTTACCACAAATCAGAAATCATCTCATTTGGAGCTCTACCGATTCAGAAATCATCAAAATACTGAAGTATGTTCAGTGGAATAACATCAGTTCATAATATTTAAGAACACACTCACTGTACCAGTCCCACGTTTTTCACTTAATCTTTCTCACTTCATTTCAGATGGATATGCTTTTTGTTGGATATGTAGAGCAATGTCTTACAAGTCCAATGGTTCAAGAATCAAGTCAATTGGCTGTCTAGAGAAGAAGTTATGGCCAAAAGGATCAAATATGTTTTTGTCCTCAATCATACCGAACCTGTTTTGGGGAAACATCCATACCTTTCATAATGTTCGAAAGAGGACTTCAAGAGCTACAACCTTCATGAAGACCTTGAAGACAAATTCTATCTCCTAAAGGATCAAAAATGGAACAGAAGATAGAAGATGAACAGTAACTAAGATCATGGGGATGAACAGTAATATCGTCTTAGTATGAACAGTAACTAAGACAATGTGGATGAATAGTAATATCGTCTTAGTATGAACAGTAACTAAGACGATGAATAGTAATATCATCTTAGTATAAACAGTAACTAAGACGATGCGGATGAACAGCAATATCGTCTTAGTATGAACAGTAACTAAGACGATGTGGATGAACAGTAATATTGCCTTAGTATGAACAGTAACCAAGACGATGGGTATGAACAGTAACTAAGACGATGTTTTCTTCCTTCTTTCATTTACATTGTCTTACTTCTGCTTCATCTTACTTTGCTTTGTCTTACTTCTGCATCGTCTTACTTCTGCATCGTGTTACTTTTGCTTCGTCTTACTTTTCACTCTCCAGAGCATCTCCACTTATAAATATCATAACTTTTGACTCAAATGTCCAAAAATTCCATACTATATACCATTGGAAAGATAACAGAAAGATCTACAACTGTAACATCCCATATCACCCGCTTACAGATATTGTCCGCTTTGGGCCTTGGCCCAGCTAAGCCCTCACGGTTTTGCTTTTCCACAGGCCTTCCCAGAAGGTCACCCATCCTAGAACTACTCTCACCCAAGCACATTTAACCTTGGAGTTCCGATGGGATCCGGTTCATTAGGCCATGAAAAACACATCTATAAGGGAGAGGTATCCGTACCCTTATAAGGCTTACTTCGTTCCCCTCTCTAACCGATGTGGAATTTCACACTTTCTACCCCCTTAGGGTCCAGCCCTCTTTGGGGTCCAGCCCAGCTGGCACAACGGTTCGGGTACTGACTCTGATACCATTTCTCCCTATAACTGCCTAGATCACCCGCTTACAGATATTGTCCGCTTTGGACCTTGGCCCGGTTATGCGGCGGTTGTCATAGGCTCAATGTGGTACCGGGTTATGACAATTAAATTGGTATCAGAGCCAAGGTTTTGCATTTTCAAAAGTGCTATTTTCGTTTTCAAAAAGTTCATGAACCTTAGGAGTCGAGTCTGGGTGTCGAAAGTCTTTGGTCGAGATCGTTAAGTTGACGTCCTTAACGGTCGGATGATTTCGACCTCGATCAGAGTATTTGTCGACATTCCTTGGGATGTTTGGGATATCGGATAAGCTAGGCTTAATTCGATCTATTTTATTAAACAATGTCTTTCTCTTTGATTTCATAGAGATAACTTTCCCCCATCTATTTGATCAGTCAAGTAAGAATTTCGAGGATGAAAGTTTTTAAAGGGGGTGGAAAGTGTGAGATCCCACATTGGTTGGAGAGGGAAACGAAGTACGCCTTATAAGGGTATGGACACCTCTCCCTTACAAACGCGTTTTTCATGGCCTAATGCACCGGATCCCATCGGAGCTCTAAGGTTAAATGTGCTTGGGTGAGAGTAGTTCTAGGATGGGTGACCTTCTAGGAAGGCCTCGGGAAAAGCAAAACCGCGAGGACTTCGCTGGGCCAAGGCCCAAAGCGGACAATATCTGTAAACGGGTGATCTGGGATGTTACAGGTGGTATCAGAGCCAGGTTCCCGAACAGTTGTGCCAGCTGGGCTGGACCCCAAAGAGGGTTGGGCCCTAAGGGAGTGGAAAGTGTGAGATCCCACATCGGTTGGAAAGGGGAACGAAGTACGCCTTATAAGCGTATGGATACCTCTCCCTTACAGACGCATTTTTCATGGCCTAATGGACCGGATCCCATCGAAACTCCAAGGTTAAATGTGCTTGGATGAGAGTAGTTCTAGGATAGGTGACCTTCTGAGAAGGTCTGTGGAAAAGCAAAATCGTGAGGGCTTGGTTGGGCCAAATCCCAAAGCGGACAATATCTGTAAGCGGGTGATCTGGGATGTTACAGGAGTACTCGGGCCGATTGGACCGGCAGGACGCTAAACCTCCCCTTACAGACGCGTTTTTCTCGGCCAAATGGACCAGATCCCATCAGAACTCCGAGGTTAAATGTGCTTAGGCGAGAGTAGTTCTAGGATGGGTGACCTCCTAGGAAGGCCTCGGGAAAAGCAAAACCGTGAGGGCTTGACTGGGCCAAGGCCCAAAGCGGACAATATCTGTAAACGGGTGACCTGGGATGTTGCAACAACTCTCAAGAAGGCAACTTTGCCAAAATCTATATAGATCAATCCCAATTTTTCCCCTAAAAACAAATTTTACATTCATCCACCAATGTACTACACCCAATTCTCAACTTCATGACAACTTTTGAGATTCTTAGAGACATAATTTAAATTTGATGTCTTCATAAAAAATGTAGCCATATGTTTCTAGTTTAATCCAATTCAAGAATCATTTTGTTTGGATAACTAGAGAAAAAGTTATGGCTAACAAACCGAAGTATACTCAATGAACATTTTCCAGATCACCCACCACTTTTGTTTCCAAATCTTTCCCTATCATAATTCATACCAAGATCACTCTTTCAACTCCCTCTATTTCCCCTTTTCAATAAAATCACATTTAAACATAATCATACCTGGAAGTTGTCAATGAATGCATGTACCACTTTTTTATGTGCAAACATTCCATATTTATGTGCATATATTTTAACATTATACATGAGCAAGAAAATGCATTTCCTTAATTTCTGTTTGAGCTCCCATGTACTGAAATTTCGGGTCCTAACCCTTAATATGGGGACGGGATGTTACAATTCTACCCCTTAATAAATTTCGTCCCCGAAATTCTCATCTGATTGATCATTACGGTAGAGGTATTATTTCCTCATATGCTTCTCCATTTTCTATATACTTCACCACTCAAATACTCTCTTCCAAATGACCACAGCTAATATACTCAATAGGTCTTTCAATCACTTATTTAGCTATCACACTATCTTGACTATTTCATTGAATACTCAGAAATCTTTTAACCTATTCCCATATCATATATTGTGAATGTAAGTCCTCTTTCACTAGTAACACTAACTCATAGTAATTTTCATATAGACCAATTCAATATAGCTTAACTTATCCTTTCACTAATCTGAGCACACCTTGCCAAGGTGGTACTCACAAAACAATCCATCTCTCCTTTGACAATTCACTTCTCTCTAGTGTTAATACATTCAACTCATATACTCATTTCACTATATTCTGTAAATTCGGTGTTGCTCCACCTAACCCATTTATCTTTCATAAGTCATTTTACTCTTATTTCATATTCATCACACTCATCACCCGTATCTCGAACCAATTTTGGTCTTTGACCATTTTTAGACACTCTTCATTTCAATGTAAGGGCGAACAACCCCTTACTGTCATACAACGCCTCATAGAGTACTTTAATAATGTCACTATGATAACAATTGCTATACCTGAAATCACTTTTAATTATACCTCAATCTCATCTTCCTATGAACTAAAAAATATAAGCTTTGAGCACATCCCCAACAGTTAGAACTGTTGGTAAATCTAACATGTATTCACTCAGTCCTACATTTTTAGCCCTCCATTGCCCCTTTTGATGTGTTCCTGAGGATGTATATCATAGGTTGTTATTGCACTTCTCTAACAATCTCTTTACTCAATCATCCTTATTAGTTACACATACATCTTATTTCAAACTCCAAACATCATTCTTCCAATTCCCCTTGAAAGTTCATATTCGTTTTCCATTCTTCTATAGGATTCACAATTATGAATCCTTAGCCTTTAGGCTTTCTTACTTCTTTCCAGTAAAATTGATCTAAAATACACTTCATTTTGCCCCATATTCCACTCAACATTTTGCACTCTTCATTGCACTAGATTGGGTAACCTCAATATCTGAATTTGCACTGCTTCATTATAGAATTGTCTGTTCAATGTAATCACTACCTTTACCAGTATAACACTCATATGTACATTCCTTTCAAACTTAATAGTTTCTTCAAACTGACATAATTTGTACATTCCAGAAATGACTTGGCACATCTAATGTCTCTAAGACCTCAAAGAGATTTCGATCATAGCAATTCTGACCTATGTATCAAAATCAACTCATATGACCTTAATTGTCTCTATGCATACAAAAATCATTTTATACTTTTACAACAGATTGTATCTTACTCTTTGATGCGAAACTTGATTATATACTGCATAATCTCCAAATCCAATTGATATTATTATCATCAGTGCCATATTCCTCAAACATTCAAAACGATCCTTCTTCTTTTTTTTCAAACACTGTCAAAATACCATCTATGATTACCGTCACTACTTGATACAATTTTGCTTGGATCACTTAAATATTTAGTATCATAATGCTATTGGGGTATTATTAACTCCAACAGAAATAACCCAAATTTCCTTATACCCAAAATTAATTCTTACAATTTCTTAAGTGACTAATTCCTCAATTAAGGCAATATTATCTCAGGTCATTTTTAGTTTCTCCACTTGACTTCTTGTCTCAAATGATTTTCTCTTTTCATTCGATTTCCTTTAATTCACCTCGGCTTATTCAAATGCCTATTCCATCGTACTAGTTTCTCCACACATTTTCAATTTATTTGAACACCTCACTTTGCGTGTTGGTACCTCAAATTCAATTCGTTTTCCCCCAAACATATTTACATCGAATACAATATGGACCTATATTCTCCTCGCATTTGCAATATTGTCACCTCAAATTTAAAATCCACTCACGTAGTTGGATACTTTATATCAAACAAACTGCATACACTCTCAGTAGCATATTCCACTTCCTATGCTTAAGTCTCCACTTGGGATATGATTCCATTATTCACTTTTGATTTATTACACACTCGTTCCCGATTGTTTCTTCATTGATCACTCTTAAATTGGATCATCTAATCAACTTAGCTCGATTTAGGGAAATTCTTCTTTGAAAGAAGATTTCTTGCTACAATCATCGATACTATTTATGAAATCCTTATCAATCAACTATTTTCCATAATTACTTATTAGACATTCTTAGTACCTCAAGAAGATCAATTTCAACTAGACATACTATCTCAATAGGGTCAATTTATGCCATAGCTTACATGATCGGAACATCCCTTGTAACGAGGCTCTATGAGGTACTAAACAATTTCATGTACCCTAATACCTTGGCATATATCACCAAAATCATTACATCTTAACTACAGATGTATTTATGTCAATTTACTAATTGGTAGCTTATGTTAAGGATACTTTAATCCCATTCAATTCTAGATAACTCTTCTTCTTTTGTGCCAGTCCCCGATCATGGGGATTACACCACAATCGTGTCCTTCTTCTTTTTCCTCAAATGCATCACATATGGTAACATCAGTAACAATCTCAATTCCTTCCCAATCGATCACTATAAGTACTCTCACGTCTTACTCTAACCCATCTTGAACTTTGAACTATAGGAACTATGATTAACACTTATTCAATAAGTCACCGATTACTTCCTATATCATCTTCATGCATATTATTCACATAAGCTTAATAGTTTCCCTTGTCAGCGTGGTCCCACTATTAGAAGTGCACTCACCATGGCAGAGCAACCTAAACTCATCAACTTTTTCATATATTGCTATCATCATCTCATCTTCCAATTGTCATTTATTTCATCTCTCACATATATATTCTCAATCAATTTATAATTATAGGAGCATAACCCATATGAAGTTTAAATTCCCATTCCATAGATAGATTCTCATACTGAATCATAAACTCTTATATCGGCAATCACATAACCCTTCTAAGTCCAAGTTCAACCTTTCAAGGTCATATCAACTTGGCTTATACACTTTAATCTCACCATTTCCATGACAGTGGATTCATCTTTATAACACATTATAGGACATATTACCATATTGCAATTTCGATTTCATATTCAGGAATACATTCCTCTTCCCAGATACATACATATATATATATATATATCCTTAACCAATTCCAAAATTTCCGATGCAAGATCATTATGAATTTCTGGTCTCAATTGTTTTTCCTTCCTAATATCCCCTTATACTGAATTACAAACTCCTATCAGAATATTCGCATAACCATTCTGGTTCCAATTCTATGCTTTTATGATCATAACCTGATTTCATTTCATTCTGCTTGTACACATTAGTCTCCTTTTTACTCATATGCTCATTTTCCTCAATCAATCCATAAAAATATACCTATTCACACCTATGTCACCCTCAAGGGTGTATATACCCCTTTGGGGTGAATCTTTATTTAATTTTCTCAATGCATTTAACCGCTCAAACTCTTAAGGAAATGCTCATGCATGTCACTCATACTAGGGATCAGTTGCCGCAATCTGCTATGACATGTCTATTATGCATATGCATATAACTTGACACATATTTCAGAATGCCCATATAAGATTGTACTTCTGGGCTCTGATACCACCTAAATGTAACACCCCACTCCCGCGTGACCCGAACCCGACATCATTGGTGATATCCGAGTCCGTGCCCCGTGAGGGTGGCGTACTACATC
>JAOTBA010057815.1:0-12410 GCA_025629845.1 Erythroxylum squamatum | reverse complement strand
TAAACTTCCAACTTCCCAAAAATCCAAAAATACTTTTTATACATTCTTTTCTAATTTAGTTAAGTTTCCTTAATTCACACCAATGATCCAAAACCCCCTTTTATCAACTTAATTCGCATTTTTGACAATTAGGCTAGCTTAAACTTTTTTCGCTAGGTTCCAATTAAGTGAGACGACCCGAAGTTGCATCTTATATTGCAATCTTTGGAATTTAATTTTTGACTCGGTTTCCAAGGGGCTGATCTTAAGATCGAATGACGGAGCCGATCTCACCGGCTCTTCATAGTCATAGGGTCGTGGTCCTACTCCTTCTACCATCGTATTGCTACTGCTGACAGTGGTCACCTTCTTCTTATCTAAAAACCTCTATTTCTTTCTCCTATGGTATGTTCTTTCGATCTCAGGATCAAATGGGGCTGTGAAAGTAAATTGCATATAAATCTCAGTTCACCACTGCACGAGAAACACAAACGAGAGTGAACAAACTTATATACAAAGTATATACAAATAAACCTATAACTAAAATGTAATTAAGTAAAGGTTAGTCAAGTTTGTTCATAAACATTCAATATTTGAGACAAGTCCCTGGCAACGGCGACAAAAATCTTGATAGGCTCTGCAAGTGTACGGGTTTAGTTGTAGCAATCCAGTGTCGATCAAACTTGATAGGCTCCGTAAGTGTACGGGTTTAGTTGTAGTAATCAAGTGTCGGTCCATAAGGACTAGGTCAAAGTACTACATTTATACCTTCTAAATTTGCTAAGCGATTGAATATGATCTTTTGTGAGAGAAATGTCAATACACAATTAACAGGATTTAAACTAATATTCTAGGAATTCATCTCAACAAATAAATCATGTCATCCTTATGAAGTAAAATATTGGTCCAAGTACATTAACCCACTCTTATCAATTAATTCTTTTGAATTAATTAACGTGTTGATTCTAATTTTTAAAATAGTTTCCTAGACCAAAATCGAATCCAATGCGATGAGCACAATGGTTAATCTTAAGTACTCTTAATGGAGAATTCTATTTCTAGATATTCTTTCAATTAAGTCTAATCTATTAATTTAGACATTAAACATCACTTTTTAGTACCTAGTTTAACATCTATCATTATTCAGATAGAAACCCTAGATTAGAAAGATCAAATCAACATTGGATTAAATTAATCTACTAAGCCAACTTGAATTTAGAAGTAAAGGCATAAGGTTTAACACATAAATTCCAAGTTGAAACAAACATCCCAGAATAAGTGAATTTATAGAATCATGACTAAATTCAACTAAAGTGTAAAACCATAAACATGAACATTAAAGATAAAGAATAAATGGAACGAGGAGGAGAAGGAACTCCAATTGCTTCTTGAATCTAGATTTCTCAATCTCCAAGTTTTCCTTTTTCTTTGATTGCTTTTTGTCTTCTTCCTCCTTCCTATTCTCCCACTTCGACCCTTTCTCGAAAAATCTCTCCTCCCAAAAACCCCTTTTTAATAATCAAAAATTGTCAAGAAAAATTGTCATACATGGACCATGTGGATATACAGGTCAGACCGTGTTTCTTTCGGGTTTGGCTATGTGTTCTCGCTATGAAGGACACGGTCTGTGTGAATCTACACGATCAGACCGTATTTCTTTCGTCTTCAACTTTTAACTGTTACTTAACACGGGCTATGTGTTTTTACATGGGTAGACTATATATTCCTCAGGTTTACTTCATTATCTTCCAAAACATCTGCAAATACCAAGAACAAAGGAGTAGTAGCAAATTCACAAAAACTAAAGGCAATTTAATATCATTCAATGTAAAAACAATAACAAAATAGAGCTAAAGTATATCAAGAACATCGACTTATCAAACTCCCCTTTGCTAAACTTTTGCTTGTCCTCAAGCAAATCAAACTTAAAGGCAAATTAAGGGAATAAATATAGCTCAAATGTCATAAAGGTAAGATCACAAGATCAAGCAAAACAATTTGTTGCATCTTACTTAATCAAATACTCGCTCCAAGTAATAGTTCACCACTCACTATCTCTACCAAGCTGAGCTCAAAGATTCAAAAAACCTGAATCACAATAGATATTAATTAACTTCTTCAAATCAATTGGGACTCAAAGTAGTCTAAACAAACGTTTAAAAAACAAATTAGGATCATTCCCCATTGTCCTCTCCATCTCAAAGGAGTGCTCGACGACAAAACTATTAATAAAAATTATTATTATTCTCCAGTAATGCACGCCTCAAAGGGGTACCTCATTGGATATTTCCCTAGCAGGTTGAATAGCAACACGTTGGAATTGAGCGGCCATGAAAGAACCGGCATCAATAGCTTCACCAAGGTACATAGCATATAAAAAATGCAACTCAAGGGATCGAACAACATTTATCTCCTCTAGCGAAAATCCCACTAGATAAAATTCGATGAGTATGACGAAGGTAGGGATTTTTTATGTAAGTGGCCTTGGAAGAGCTAGGGTCATAAGACGGGCCATCAGCCATTCGAGACCAAAAATGAAATCTGTCAAAGCTAGGGGGAACCCTATGATGAATGATGTCTAAGCCGGTAGGAAGGGAGTAAATGGCATTAAATTCATCTAAGGTTAAAGTGTGTCGGCTGCCTAAAAGTTGAAAGGAAATCTTGCCTACTTGACAATCAAGCCCATGAGTAACTTCAACATAAATTGTACTAAAAAATTCCAGGGTTATGTTCGAATACGTTGAGCACCTAACATCCAGAAAATTTTGCAAACCAATAGCCTCAAATAGTTTATAAATATCAGCTAATAAATCCAAGTCACTCAAAGTGTCCTCATCCTAATACCTAGTTGCAATTAGAGGTCTATCTTTCAATTTTCATATCTAGCACAATCATCGCCATCAAATAAACCAAAAGGATTGGAATTACCTATTTGCCATAGTGGTCAAGACGATTGCGCGTGGCTCGAGCTTGACCCACCAAATGTGATTCTACTCCTCTTAGGTCCTATTGGTGAAGGAGTTGAAGAGAAGAAGGAGGATTAAGGAAAATGAATAAGGAATAGAGAGATGGTGAAAATGGAGATAAAAGTCGGTTTGGCTGATGGAGGTGAGGTTTAAGATGATGATGGAGTGAAGAGTAAAGAATGTGGTTTTTAGGGTTAAGGTTTTGAGAGAAGAAAGAAAAAGACACGAAATTGAAAGAGAGAAAGAGAAGAGAAGAGGTTATGAATGATGCTGGAAGTTGAAGAACGTCACACAATCCATGTGAATTTACACGATCAGACCGTGTTTCTTTCAGGCAGGAATTGAAATTGGGAAGTAGGGAGACACATAGGCCGTGTGAATTCACACGGTCAGCCCGTGTGTCTTTCAGGTGAAAATCAGTTCTCGCTTGGTTTGGGACACGGTCGTGTGAATTCACACGGGTAAACCGTAGAAGTCATGGATTTTTTTTACTTTACTTGTACAAACTTGAAATAAACAAATCAAATGTGAAAGAAATAACTTAAAAAAATGTGTATAAACAATGCTCATTAAATGGTGTGAGCAAATCGTTGAATTATATCAGTGTTGTTGTGGTTCAGAAAGTGCCAAAGTCGTTGTGGCACCTAAGGGATGTCCTGCAACATAGGGTTTTAGGCGCTGGCCATTAACCTTAAAAGCTCTCGAAACTTCACTCCAGACCTCGACTACGCCATGTAGGAACACTTGCAAAACTCTAAATGGACCAGACCATCTGGACTTGAGTTTACCTAGAAAAAGATGAAGATGAGGGTTAAATAACAAAACCAAATCACCTTCGTCGAACCGCTTCTTGGTAATATATTGGTCATGCCAAAGCTTGGTTTTTTCCTTGTACAGGCGAGAACTCTTATAAGCTTCTAATCTCAAAATGTCCAACTCATTCAATCGCATTCCTGTCTTTTCACCAGCAAAGTTCATGTCAAAATTTAAAGTTTTGACAGCCCAATAGGCTTTGTGTTCTAACTCCACTGGTAAATGACATGATTTTTCGAACACAATCCTATATGGTGTGGTACCCAAAGGTGTTTTAAAAGCCGTACGATAGGCCCAAAGAGCATCATCAAGTTTTAAAGACCAGTCCTTCCTTGACTTATCAACTATCTTTGCTAAAATACCCTTGATTTCTCGATTAGAAACTTCAACCTGCCACTTATTTAAGGGTGATAAGGTGTAGCGATCCTGTGAAAGACACCATATTTCCTTAAAAGAGTGTCAAGGGGTTTATTACAAAAGTGGGTACCATTGTCACTAAAAAGGGCTCTTGGAATTCCGAAACGAGTGAATATACATTTCTTCAAGAACTTGATTACCACCTTAGCATCATTCGTGGAAGTCGCAACTTCCTCTACCCATTTTGAAACATAATTTACTGCCACTAAAATGTAGAGATTGTTATGGGAATTAGGAAACGGACCCATAAAGTCAATTCCCCAAACATCAAACAATTCAACCTCCAATATTCCAGTTTGTGGCATCTCAGCTCGCTTTGATATGTCTCCTAATCACTGGCAATTATCACATGTAGCCACATATTTCTTGACATCACTGAACAAAATAGGCCAGAAAAATCCTGCTTGGAGAACTTTGACGGTTGTCTTATTTGGACCGAAATGACTACCATAAACTGTCGAATGACAATGGTGAAGAACACTCTGGACTTCATCTTCAGGCAAGCATCGTCTAAAAATACCGTCTCCACAATATTTATACAGTAATGGTTCTTCCCACACATAATATTTGGCATTAGAGATGAGTTTTTTTCTGCTGATAAGTAATCTCTGGTAGAAACAGTCCATAAATGATGTAATTAACCAAATCTGCATAACACGGTGTTGCAAGAGATGATATAGCCAACAGTTGTTCTCTCGGAATGGAATCATCAATTAGACAGTTTTCAATAAGAACAGTAATCCTAGAAAGATGATCGACTACCACATTCTTAGTACCAGCTTTATCCTTAATTTCTAGATCAAATTCTTACAGTAATAAGACCCATCAGATAAGACGTGGCTTGGAGTCCTTCTTCTTCAATAGATATCGTATAGCTGCATGATTTGTAAAGACAACTACTTTAGAATTAATGAGGTAAGACTTAAACTTTTCAAGAGCAAAAATAACTGTTAAAATTTATTTTTTTATGGTAGCGTAGTTGATCTGAGCCTCATCTAAAGTGCGACTAGCATAATAAATGGCATAAGACTTGTTGTCTTTTCTTTGTCCCAAAACAGCTCCCAAAGCATGATCACTTGCATCGCACATTACATCAAATGGAAGATCCCAATCAGGTGCTTGCATAATTGGAGCTGTAACTAAAGCATCTTTCAACCTGTAATAAGCACTCAAACAATCCTCATTAAATTCAAAAGGTACATCCTTGACAAGTAAACGTGTTAGAGGCTTTGCTATTTTAGAAAATTCTTTGATCAACAGTCGGTAAAAACCAACATGTCCGAGAAAACTTCTTACACTTTTTACTGAAGTAGGTGGGGGAAATTTTTCAATTACTTCCACTTTTGCTCTGTCAACTTCAATACCTTTACTTGAAACCAAATGACCCAATACAATCCCCTCTTGGACTATAAAATGGCACTTTTCTCAATTCAAAACTAAATTAGCTTCTTCGCATTTTTCCAACACGTTTGACAAATTTTTCAAACAATCATCAAATGACAAGCCACAAATGCTTCCATTATGTTTTCATTGAAATCAGAAAATATGGCCATCATACAACGTTGGAAAGTGGCAGGAGCATTACAAAGACCAAAAGGCATTCTCCTATATGCAAAAGTACCATATGGATATGTAAAAGTGATTTTGTCCTGATCTTGTAGGTGAATGGGAATCTGGAAGAAGCCCGAATACCCATCAAGATAACAAAAACGAGAGTTCCTAGCAAATCTTTCTAACATATGGTCAATGAAGGGAAGGGGAAAATGATCTTTCCTAATGGCAGAATTTAACTTATGGTAAACTATGCACATTCTCCACCCGGTGACAGTCCTAGTTGGAATTAGTTCATTCTTTTCATTTTTTACAACTGTCATCCCTCCTTTCTTAGGAACTACATGGATTGGACTAGCCCATTCACTATCCGAAATAGGATAAATTATGTCGACCTTAAGCAATTTCAAAATTTCCTTTTTGACCACTTCTTGCATGCTAGGATTTAATCTCCTTTGATGTTCAATGGTGGGCCTATGGTCATCCTCCATTAAGATTTTATGCATGCACACAGAAGGATGAATTCCCTTAAGGTCATCTAAAGAATAACCTATGGCCTTTCTATGCTTTCTTAAGATGCTAACAAGTTTTTCAGTATCAGCAGCATCTAATTTAGCATTCACAACCACAGGATAAGTAGAATCAGGACCCATAAATTCATGCCTTAAATTAGAGGGAAGGGGATTGAGTTCTACCTCAGGGGCTTTCACTCCAATTGATTGATCCACTTCTAAAACTTCAAACTGCTCGTCTTTGACCTTGTTATTGGCAGGGAGATTTGCTAAACCTTTAGCAATCATGGCCACTTCTGGAATCTCATCACTCGGTGTTCCATTAGTAATAAAACAATGCTCAAGAAAATCATTCGAATATTGTTTAGACAAATGGAGATTTACAATGGAATCAATTACATCAATTCTAAAGCAATCATCAGATAAGCTCATAAATTTAGTAGCCTTTGATAGGTCAAACTAAACACAATCCTCACCAATCTCAAAAGATAATTTGCCATTTTTCACATCTATCTGACATCCCACTATAGCCAAAAATGGCCTCCCTAGAATGATTGGGGTATGGGTGTCTTCCTCCATTTCCAAAATAACAAAATCAATAGGCACATATAAATTACCTACTTTAATAGGCACATCTTCCAATACACCAACAGAATATTTAACAGATCAATCTGCTAATTACAAAGCAACAGTAGTAGGTGTCAATTCTCCTAGATCAAGCTTCTTACATAAAGAAAGTGGCATTAGACTCACACTTGATCCTAAATCACATAAAGCACGTTGAATTGTAACTTTACCAATTTGGCAAGGGATTGAAAAACTACCAGAATCTTTGAGTTTTAGAGGAAGCTTGTTTTGAATGGCAGCACTACATTCAACAGTCAAGGCAATAGTTTCATGCTCTTCTAACTTTCTTTTGTTTGACAAAATTTATTTTAAAAACTTAGCATAAGAAGGCATTTGAGAAAGTGCATCGGTGAAAGGAATGTTGATGTAAAGCTTTTTAAGAACTTCTAATAATTTCCCAAATTGAGCATCTAACTTGGCTTTGGCCATTTTATGAGGAATGGGTATTGGTGGAGCATAAGGTTTTTAGAATGGCTTTTGTAGTTCCTTAGAAAGATGATCATCCTCACTCTTCTTTTCCTTCTCTCCTTCTATCTCTCTACTAGCCCCGTCCTGAGTTTCATCAACGCCCTCTTCTACAACTTCATTCCTAGGCTCATGGGGTCCTGCTAAATGTTTTCCACTTCTTAATATGGTGGCTTTACAATGCTCCTTAGGATTAGTTTTAGGTTGACTAGGTAATTTCCCTAATGGTGTGGTTGATGAACTAGCCTGATTTGCAATTTGGTTCTCAAGCAACTTATTATGGGTAGCTAACTGGTCTACCTTAGAGGTTAAGTGCTTGATTGTTTCTTCTTATTGTCTTTGGGCTAGTAACATGGATTCCATCATACTTTCCAAGTTTGATTTTAGAGGTCCTAGTGGATTGGAAGGCCTTTGAAATCTAGGAGGTGGTCTAATATTGGTTGAAATGGGAGGTTTTGGTTATTCCTCCAAAACAAATTTGGATTGTTCCTGCAACCTGAGTTGTAAGTGTTTGAGTGTGGGTCAAATTGAGGTCTTTGGTTAAGATTATTAATGGCATGAACTTGATCACTACCCTGATCTTGGGCAAAAGGACTACCAATTTGACAATTAACAGACGCATGATCAACAGAACCACAAATTTCACATACAGAAGTAGAAATACTAGCATTCACAGAATTAACATTCAAACGATCTAACCTGTGAGTCATGGCATCAACTTTAGCAGAAAGTATAGTAAGTGGATCAACATCATACTTACCTAGAGTACATTTTGCTGCTCCTCATTCATTGGACCATTAGTAGTGATTGAGAGCCATCTCTTCAATGAGATTGTATGCATCAGCATAAGTTTTATTCAAAATTGCTCCACCAGCTGCAACATCAATTAAAGTCCTCATTGACTGGAGTAATCCATTGTAGAAATTATGAAGGACCATCCAAGATGGTAAGCCCTGGTGTGGACACAACTGAAGTAAATCTTTATAACTGTCCCACGCTTCATACAGTGTCTCATCATTTTTCTGTGTGAATGTTGAGATTTGATTCCTGAGATTCGCTGTTTTGCTTTGAGGAAAATACTTGGCTAAGAACGTCCTGGAGAGCTGATCCCGCGTAGTAATAGATCCAGCTGGAAGTGAATGAAGCCATTCTCTTGCCTTATCCCTTAAAGAGAATGGAAAAAGGCAGAGACGGATTGCATCTGGGGTGACTCCATTCATTTTCAGAGTATCACAAACTTCAAGGAATACTGTTAAGTGCATATTCGGATCCTCGATAGATGACCCTCAAAATTGCGATTGCCGCACCATAGATATAAGGGCTGGTTTCAACTCAAAATTATTTACTTCCACAGCTGGATTCTGAATTCCTAAAGTGTTTTCTTAAGCCCCCGGCTCTGCATAATCACGGAGTCGTGGTCCTACTCCTTCTGCCATCATATTGCTACTACTGGGAGTTGTCGCCTTCTTCTTACTTTCAAACCTCTGTTTCTTTCTTCTGTGGTACGTTCTTTTGATCTCAGGATCAAATGAGGCTGTGAAAGTAAATTGCATATAAATCTCGGTTCACCACTGCACGAGAAACACAAACGAGAGTGAACAAACTTATATGCAAAGTATATACAAATAAACCTATAACTAAAATGGAATTAAGTAAAGCTTAGTCAAGTTTGTTCCGAAAAATTCAACATTTGACACAAGTCCCCGACAACGGCACCTAAAACTTGATAGGCTCCACAAGTGTACAGGTTTAGTTGTAGCAATCAAGTGTCAATCCATAAGGACTAGGTCAAAGTACAAAATTTATACCTTCTAAATTTGCTAAGCAATTGAATATGAAAATTCATTTATGAGAGAAATGTCAATACACAATTAACAGGATTTAAACTAATATTCTAGGAATTCATCTCAACAAAGAAATCAAGTCATCCTTATGAAGTAAAATATTGATCCAAGTACATTAACCCGCTCTTATCAATTAATTCTTTCGAATTAGTTAACATGTTGATTCCAATTTTTAAACTAGTTTCCTTGACCAAAATCGAATCCAACCCGATGAGCACAATGGTTAATCTCAAGTACTCATAATGGAGAATTCTATTTCTAGTAATTCAGACATTAAACATCACTTTTCAGTACCTAGTTTAACATCTATCATTATTCAGGCCCTAGATTAGAAAGATCAAATCAACATTGGATTAAATTACTTTCCTAAAGCCAACAATGAATTTAGAAGTAAAGGCATAAGCTTTAACACACAAATTCCAAGTTGAAAGAAACATCCCAGAATAACTGAATTTACAGAATCACAACTAAATTCAACTAAAGTGTAAAACCATAAACATGAACGTTAAACATAAATAATAAATGGAAAAAGAAGGAGAAGGAACTCTAATTGCTTCTTGAATCTAGATTTCTCAATCTCTAAGTTTTCCTTTTTCTTTGATTGCTTTTTGTCTTCCTCCTCCTTCTTGTTCTCCCACTTCTACCCTCCCCCGAAAAATCTCTCCCCCCAAAAACTCCTTTTTGATCACCGAAAACTGTCAGGAAAAATCATCATACACGGACCGTGTGAATATACATGGTCAGACCGTGTTTCTTTTGGGTCTGGCTACGTGTTCTCGCTATGAAGGACACGGTTCGTGTGAATCTACACGGTCAGACCGTGTTTCTTTCGGGTCTTCAACTTTTAACTGTTACTTAACACGGGTAGACCATGTATTCCTTGGGTTTACTTCATTATCTTCCCAAAACATCTGCAAATACCAAGAACAAAGGAGCAGTACCAAATCCACAAAAACTAAAGGCAATTTAACATCATTCAATGTAAAAACAATGACAAAATAGAGCTAAAATACATCAAGAACATCGACTTATCACTCTATCCTAGGATCCATCTATGTGAAAATAGTTTTAGTCTTTTAAGTGTCACCGTGTACTCCCTCTATGGTAGATGGAGCATCTAACTATTAAAGGTTTGGTGATAATATAATGGCCTGTGTTAGTGGAAGTGGCACCATAATTCCTAATTATACTATGATCTGAATGAGAACCTCCTCCATAAATTGATCCCGCGCCTCTAACTATACTACTCACTCCACTAGATCTCGTTGTTTCTATTTGATAATCTTTGTACTATGAGAATCTAACCCATATATCTCTCCAACTGAGCAATCTTGAGTTGGTCCTAATGTAAACATATGGAAGGTCAATTAAGGGTGCTTGTGCTATTTGAGGAGACATCCTTACGATCAGGTGCTACTGAAGACTTTGGGTTGTGAATCCTGTCTAGGCTACTACTCTTAAATATTGAGGTGATCCCCTTCTGCTTCATCTACATCTATAGGTTATGAACTCCTACTGGAATATAAATTGTCCCCTACTGACTTGACCTCCTTTGAATCATCTTAATTACTCTTAATGTCTTGATAGTGAGGGGTAACATCTAGCATACCAGCCTTATCACAAGAAGTCGCTCTAGTAGTCTCAAATCATATATCAATTTGGTTATATATAGACCCATACAGATAAATCCCACTTTGGTTTCATATGCTTGGTGTTTTAAGAATCGATCTAAGGCATATCTTAGGTCACTAAGGACTCTTTCAATCATATTGTAAAGGTATGAAATGCCTACCTTCCTTACTACACATGTGATGTCCCCTCTCCCACTAATCTTATGACTAAGCAATAATGCATATATCTCACTACAGGGATCTCAACCACCACACATTAGACCTCATTAGCTCGTAAGACCACTCTTAACTAACACTACTCCAAATTGCATTCTCATTACTCTATCAGGAAAGCTCACTGGCAATGTTGCATACTTTACAGTGGTGACATATCCCTTTGAGGATAGATCTATACAAAGTGAAATTGATGTATCTTGTACTGTGAATCTTTTTAAGCACTCAAAATTGAAGGTGTTATCAATGTCCTAGGTGTAATGTCACTTCTCCATAATGAATTTGATGAGGAACTCTAAATTTAACTCTCTATAGGTAAATTTCTCAATCATGAAGAAGCAATACCAACCACCAACGTTGATTAAGTCTTAAACTCCTCAACTTAATCTTAGTTGGTCAAGCACCTCCTAACTAATACATCTACTCTCAGTGTAGGGCTTCTGCAACAACCCAGACCACCCGCCCACAGATATTGTCCGCTTTGGGCTCCAAGCCCCTCACGGTTTTGCTCTTCCCACCCTTGGGAAGACGCATCTTACGGGGAGAGGTATCCATACCCTTATAAGGCGTACTTCGTTCCCCTCTCCAACCGATGTGGAATCTCACAATCCACCCCCTCTTAGGGCCTAGCCCCTTCAGGGCCTAACGTCTTACGCTGGCACATCGGGTTAGGAACTAACTCTGATACCACTTGTAACAGCCCAGACCACCCGCCCACAGATATTGTCCACTTTAGGTTACCCCTAGGGCCAAGACCCTCACGGTTTTTCTCTTCCCACCATTGGGAAAACGCATTTATGGTGGAGAGGTATCCATACCTTTATAAGTCATATTTCTTTTCCCTCTCCAGCCGATGTGGGATCTCATCATCCATCCCCTTAGGGTCCAACCCTCTTTAGGGCCCGGTGTCCTACGCTAGCACATTGAGTCGGGAACTGGCTCTGATACCATTTGTAACAACTCAGACCACCCGCCCATAGATATTGTCCACTTTAGGTTGCCCCTCGGGCCAAACCCCTCACAGTTTTGTTCTTCCCGCACTTAGTATCTGTCGGCGGGTGGTCTGGGCTCTTATAAATGGTATCAGAGCCAGTTTCTGACCCGATGTGCTAGCATAGGATGTTGGGCCCTAAAGGGGTGGATGATGAGATCTCACATCAGCTGGAGAGGGGAACGAAGTATGCCTTATAAGGATATGGATACCTCTTCCCCTTAGACACGTCTTCCCAAGGGTGGGAAGAGCAAAACCGTGAAGAGTTTAGCCCTAGGGGCAATTCAAAGTGGACAATATATGTGGGCGGGTGGCCTGGACTGCTGGACCCCGATCCTTGATTGAAATGTAAAATTTTGAAATGAAATTAAATAAGGAAATTAGTGTTGTAATTAGTGTTG
>JAOTBA010057808.1:0-12410 GCA_025629845.1 Erythroxylum squamatum | reverse complement strand
GGACTATTTTGCAATTTTTAAAAAGTTTAGGGACTATTTTATAAATTTAAAAAATATCCCGAAACGGTACCCGGTACTGACCGGTACCGGTACAGTTCCGTTCCAGAGCCCAATCCGGTACCAAGTCCGGTACGGTATTCAGAACTTTGCATTTGCTAGGTTCCAAAGAAATAGACGAGTACTTTCTCGCATACCCACTTGTCTAGCTCACTTACTATGCAGATATGCAAAAACCAAAAATCCAAAATCGTAGAAATGAAAAAAATGCAGAAAAAATAAACAAAAAATGTAGAAAATGATAAATCAAGAAAACCAAAAACATAGAAAAATTAGACGTTGATGGAAAATGAGAACAAGGAAAACAAAAAAAAGAGCACAATCTAATGAAAACAATTTTCAACATAATAAAAAAAAATATCAAATCAGTTTCGAAAACTCACCTGGTGAAAAGCTAAGCTTAATTTTGATTTCTACATGGATAGAAAAGGGGAAAGTTAGAAAAATTTTCAAATTTGGAGAAGAATAATAAACCTTGAAAAAATATCTTACATTATGGAGCAAAAACTCAAAAGAACAATGAAGCACGAGAGAGAGAAGAGATGAGTTAGAAACGTAAGAGAGAAGAGAAGAACGGGGAAGTAGGAGAGAGAGAAGAGATGAGTTAGGGATCTAAGAGAGGAAAGATGAGAGTAGAAACTAGAGGAAGTTTATTAGAGGAGGATGTAGACTTGTTGTGAAATAATAGAAAAATGTCTAATTTATGTTTTTATAAAATTGTTGCATTTTCAGTAGATTGCAACCAAATGTGTTTTATTTATCATGTTGTTTAAATTTTTTATAAAAACCATAATAAGAAATAGAGAAATAAACGGGCCCTTGGTACCTATATATCAATGGTGAAAGGAAAGTAAGGACTAACCCAATGGACAGACATATAAACTTCCATAACTTTTACTCTTATTCAACTAGAGAGGTTCCTGAGAAGTATTTTAGAAGTACAAGCATTAAAAAAAAAAGGAAAATAACATTTGAAAAATATTAAAGTGTAATTTCATCAAATAGAAAATAATAGCTTAATAATGACAACCTCGTAATTTACTTCTCATTTTATACCCTAAGAGGAATGGATAATTATTGGATTTGGAGAAACTGAAGTTAAACTTAAGATAATGTTAGAGGGTAGAGACAATGGTATAGAATTTCCTTTATCAGTCTGCATAAAATTACACAAGAATATGAAAGTTTAAACATACACATCTTTATTTACAAAAAAAATCAAATCGATTGAATAAAAAAGTAAATAGAAAAAAATCAATAGTATAAGAAAATTGGTTATCTAATCACTATATTCAAGATTGCCAATAGCTCGCACCACTACATCTACATACAGAAAAATCATTATGTAAATTATACCTAATTATAAATCAATTTTATTAGATAGATGAATGATAAATATACCTTTATCATCAAGTATTTCTTCAAGAAAACTTTCAGTTGAATGAATGGTCACCTGCCACAATAAAAGAATAAAATATAAGATAATATGGTAAATATAAGTTATCATAAATTATAGAGTTTATCTTGAACATTTTCAACACCTAACTAACTTTAAACACACATCAAGAATTCCATAATTTAAGGATGAAGTTGATTATGATAAGGACTCACTATCTGGCCACTAATACTAAAAATACACTTAGAAGCAACCGTAGATACTAAAATTTCTAATAAATCTCGCACAATTACTTGTATAATTGGATATTAAGTTCCATTCAACTTCTATCATGATAATATGTCAAAATGCTCATTAATTATAGTCACAATATCTATTTACAAATATTTATTCAACTCCATCATATTTTAAGAAAGTGTAACTCTTTTTTTCTTTAATGAATTCATTAAAAAAAAATCAAACTATCAATTATGCTTGATGATGATGTATCAAAAAATGATGAAACCAATATTAAACTACTATGATCAAGTTCATTGCCTATTCTTAATTGATAATCATTAAACAAATCATACTAGAGGCGTTTAATGATATCAATCTATCCTTTAATAGGATTACCATACAATTGTCAATAAAAAATTAGAGTGCCCCCATTTTATACCTTATGTTCAACATAAAAATGACTGTTATAATATTAACGGTCATAAACTACAATTTGCTTTGCCATTTTCTGAATCACCTTGTTAGAATAAAAAATCCACTAAGAATGGTAGTTTAATCTTGCACATGTTAGCAAAAAAAATGTGTGGAATTGGATATTTTGTTCTCGAAAATAACTCAATAATAATATGAACTTTGCACAAATTGCCACAAATTGCTTTAACCAACTCTCATTGCTCTTCTATCGGCAAGCAAGCACTTGTTGGAAATCTCATTGTGTCAACTTGATAAATATTTCAATATACTTAGTTGCCAACTATAGCATCTTGAATGTTGAATTTCATCTTATTAGACAATCCAAGACCAAGTTCTTTATGCATGAAACACATACTTGTTATGTAGGTTTTTCCAAATTTTTAACTAGTTTAAGTGTTGCACTCTAATACACTATGCTATTCTGAATTGTCTCTACCCCTTCCTTTATTATCTCCAATATATCTTTCACTATCAAATTCACAATATGCATCCAATAATGCATATAGAATAATATCCCATCCATCGATAAGCTTCCAACTTGCAAATTGATCTTCACTTTTTTATCATAACATCACTTGCTCTATAATTATCCAAAGTTATGGCTAAGAGCTTTCTATCTATGATCCAATCTATTAAGCACTCACACAATACAACTATTAACCTTTCACTTGAATGTGGCACTAGGAAATAAAAAAATCTACTATTTAAAATATGAGCAAATATCATTATAACATGTTCAATGAACAAATGATAACAAAATTAAAGAATATTATTCACATTAGTATTCATCTATATAAAGTTTAGTCATTGTCAATGTAATACATCCTGAAGTTTTGATTATTGATAATAGAGATCATATATTCATTCTCTATCAATCATGTTTGCTAGCAAAAGCTTAGATTTGTGAAAATCATAAACTACGACAATTATTTCACTATTCTGTTTTATTAGAATAGAGGTTAAAAATGTTTGAGCTCCTAATATCATCTTTTGTATATTGTAAGAGTCCATGTGCCTCTTCAATTGAGATGTTCCACCTTTAAAACTCCCAAAAACATTTATAAGAATACTTGAATTTAGTCTTATCAACTCCATCATTCAATCTACTTTTGATGAAATGATTATGAATATCACTACTTCTCATCGAAAAACCAGTTCCTTCAATATGAACTGTTTCTTTACTTAGTATATTTTCAAGTAAGAAAATTGGAACTCTTTATTAGATTACTTTGTTATATTGAAGAAATATACTCATCCATCTAAAAAAATTATAAATAAGATAATCATGAAACCAATTTTAGCTAAAGGAATAATATACAAATGAAATAAGAGATAAATTGCACAATTTAGGAAAGATCATCAATAGCCTCATTTGAAATTCCACATTTGACAATTTGAAATTGAGCTTAACCAATATATCAGTCATATGAGCAAGCATATTATAACAACATGTAATAAACAACCCAGAAACATCTCTAGAAAGCTTTTATGTTCTCTTTGTTACTCTTTACATTTCATGTGTTAAATTGATGTGCATTTTCATTTTTAAGATAAGATCAACCTTTTCTTTTCCTTCTTTTACTTATGTTTCTTTATCTTAAGGATTAGCTACACTAAGAATGGTAGAATACTTAATCTATCATAAAGGAAAACCAAGAAGTTTCATATCTTCTAATTCGCTTTCCATTGTGATTAAAAAGATGAGTGACTTAGAAGTGTAAAAAAAAGAAAAAAGTGGTAGAGAACACATGAAAAGATGGATTCCTAAGAATGGTAAGGTAGTGATGAGTTATGGTCTTACCAAAAAAAAAAGATTAAACAATTGAATTCACATTTCAAGGTTCAATCTTTAGATTAAAGTTCAAAAGACAAAACCCAATAAAACCGTCTTATAGTCTTGCTCTCCCATAATTCCAAACATGAACAAAAGCTAATCTATTTTTTGAGAAATTAAAAATTTTATTGATTAAAGGAATATACAGAAACAATCATCCACACCTTATTGAAGCTTACCCATATATCTTATAATTCAATATAAGACAAAACCTATCAAGAAACATGAGTAACACGTGGCCAATAGATAAATGCCAAGCATACACGTACACATTTTAATTAAATTTAATCCATTCACCAAAATTAGGAAGAAGAGATATCTTCTAGTATAAGGCTTGTGATCTCTAAAAGGAAGAGGATCCCCAAAATAGTTGTCTGCTCTTCCTCGCCTCATCTATCAAGTAAGTCCTTTATTACCACGGTAGTTACAATTGATTTCTACATATTTGTGTAAGCGATAACTCTAGTTCCTGAATTAGTTAATTCTTCATGAGGATGCTATACTAGAGCTACAGTTCTTAACCCCTAAGAACATAGGAGTTTTTCGCTAATTCCAGAAATTAGAGAGAGTAAAACTTCTTCTCTAGAACGTGGTAAGTTATGGAAACACCTGAGGTTCCTTTCTTGCTATAGCTCCTTCTTAGTAGAGGCAAAGGAGATCACATAGATTACCCGATTAAGATTAGGTATGTTCCTTAGTCTTAATAGCCATCTAAGATTCCTAATAATTGTAAATTGCATCGTTTTTGAGGGCATAGTTTGATATGTTTTTAGCCGTTAATTTAATCATTTAGTAAATGCTTAGGTTAGAATTGTGTTTGTTTATTAATTAGTTGTGTTTTAAGTGTTTTATGGGTTAGTACAAGCTTTGAGCTTAAATATTATGTTTTTGAGGTACCTTGATGTGTTTTCTAGTGTTTTAGGGCCAATATCAAAGAATGGAGGAGTTTTGGAGGGAACCTGGGCCATAACACAGGCCCATGCCACGATTGTGACAGAAGCACCAGGATTGGCCCACGATCATGGCCTACATGCCACAATCATGATAGAGAGCTTACTCAGTGTCTAGCGTTAGAACAAATGCAAGGACACTTCTAGACTCAAGTTTTCGAGGGACTTTTCAATCTTTTCGGACCCTGAAAAAGACCTTAAGTTACCCTAAATAGAAAACCCTATAAGAAGAACATGTGGTCAGTAGAAAAAGGGAGTCTTCATTTAGCCACACTTGAAACCATAAAGACAGAATACCAAGAGAGAGAAAGAAGAAGAAGAATGAAGAGGAAGAAGAAGGAAGAGGAAGGAGAAGCGGTCTCGATGTGCTTCCTGGATCAGGAGGCTTTTTGACGTTGCTGCCTTCCTAGATCGTCCATTCTAAGTTTCTATTTCCTTTTCATCTCAATTTTATTCATGTATAAATTTGGGATGAATTGTATGATGATAGATGGTAGAATGATGATGATGTTCTGACTCTCCTTGGGGATTTTATTTTGATTTAATGTTATCCATATTGATTTTGTGTAATTTGAATTAGGTATTGTGATTTTTTGCATTTCTTGCATAATTCGGTAATAAACTGAGAGGATGAACTGGATAAAGAACGATTGGATTGGATTAATGAGAGTTAGGCGATTCAATAGAACCCATAACTAATCATATCGGTAATTGTGCGGAGGGAGATCCCGTGTGAGACCTGATAGTTCATTAGAGTGCTTTAGATCTAATTAGGATTATAAGTCTTTTGTTAATTGAGAGATTACACATTTCATAATCCAATTAGCGTTTAATGGTTATAACTTGAGAGAGAGTAAATAGCCTTAGGATCGTCTGGAACCGACACCCCATTAACACATAATCGGCTAGGTTAACATTAATGATAGGTAAAATCCCCTTTCTCATAACTTGGTAAATTCTTTGGTTGATTTCCATTGTGCTTGCTTGTTGCTCAATTGTTAAATCCTTCGTGTTTAACTTCTAATTTAATTAGTTGAATTAAATTCTCGTATTTACTTTTCGTGACATTGTTTATTTTTCAGTTTCATATCTTTTTAGCCTTTGATTTTTAGGATTAGATTATTCTCCCTTCTCGTGGGATTAACACCTTTAATACTATGCTATGAATCGTGCGCTTACGGAATATCGAGGGTTTATAAGATTACTTACCCGACTAAGTTTTTGGCTTCGTTGTCGGGGAGGTGTATAATTAGTTTAATTCTTGTAGTCTAAGATGTTTCACTATCTTTTTGTGATTGCGGTACCCAATCATAAGAAGGAAAAAAATGTAGGAAGTTTGGGTGAAAAGTCAAAAACACATTGATTTAGACATCACAAGGCAGAGATGAAGAATCTAGAAAATTAGATATCAAGAAGAGATAAAAAGAACGATCATGGAGGATATATATTATAGGGAGCAAAGAACTATTACAGATTTCAATGAGCCCTAATTTAGTTGGGAAAATCATCATCCTTATATGAACATGTGCACTTCGTGGTGGCAGAACTACCAGATTTCTATTGGTCTAACAATGTATATATGAATATGTACACTTTGGAGTGGCAGAACTACCCAGATTTCTATTAGTCTAACAATGTAAGTACTTACATGGGACATCAAGACCTACTAGGATTTCAGGAAGATGAGTCTAGTTCAAAGGATTCCAAATTGGACAAAATCATGGATAAGCTAACAGACAAGGAGGAGACCCAAAAGAGACTGGAAGAGCAATTTGATCAAGTAACAGAAAATCATGCCTCGTCTATTCACAACTTGGAGATTCAAGTGAGACAGCTTTCCCGTGAATTTTGTAAGACAACTGTGGAAGACTCTTTAAGTAATATAGAATTACATCAACGAGAGCAATATGAGGCTATCATACTTAGAAATGGGGAAGAGCAAGAAAAATCAGTGGGAAATCAAGCTGAACCCCATCTTGTAGAAGACCAAGAGATGAAGAAAGAGGATGAAGAAAAAAATGACAACCCTCCTTATTATTCCCTATATCTTGGTATATTATACTTAAACATCGGAAAAACTTGGGAAGATGTCCTTAAAGAGAACCTCATCATTCAGATTAGTGATGACCAAGTGACATTCAACATGATGTATTAAAGAATTCGGAGGAGGGCAACTCGTTCAGAAAAATTGATGTGCTTGAATCTTTGAAGGAACGAGAGGACGAAGAACAGTTAACAACGGACATGAAGTTTGAAGAAGCTATCAAAGTCTTTGTTCAAGAATCTAAAGAAGAAAAGGAGATGAGGGCGAATGAGGAAGAACTAAGAAGAGAACAACTCACTCTCTTACCGGGCATACTGCTGGATTCCATGGAAGATTCAGGGAGTTTTGTTATTCGCTATTTTATTAATAGTTCGCTAAAAAAATGACATTATTGAGCTTAATTAGTTTTCATAATTTTATCAATATTGTCCTTCTGATCATTTCGCAATTTTTAGCTTACTTATAGGCTACAAAATTGATGTTAAACAAAAAGGGTGGAAGTAAGCTGCTCGTAATTGATCCCAACTAAGTTTCCAATAATACAAAGTCAAGTTAATGACCATAAATTAGCACGTTCAGTAGTTAGATTTAAATTGTTGTGTTTAGTTAGATTTGTTTTGAATTTTAAATAAAAATTTAATGATGAAATGATCTGGGATTACCAATTCTCTTACTCTCTTTAAGCAATTCCAAGATAAGACAACAATCTCAAACGTCAAACGGATTTGGTCTCAACACCTCACCATCATCACCTCTATCACCGTAAGGTTTTGTTTCTAACCCTTTTCTTTTAAATTTAGTCTTTATTTTTGTTTAATTTTATTTTATGCTATTTCCTTCCATGTGTGTTTGTTTATCTCCTTCTCATATTGAGGACAAGGTGTTGTTCATGTGTCGGGACGGTTGTGTGTTTTGCTTTCAGTGTGAATTTTGCATATCGTTATGTTAGTGTGTTTAGGGCATATTATGAATTTTGTGAATGTATCAATGGCTTAGATGGAACGAAATCGATTTAATTTTGAACATAATCTATTAGGTTGTGAATAGTCAGTAGCTTGTGAAATTAGTGATCTGGGTTCTTTGGCTAAAATTTGCAAGTTAATTAGGATTCAGTGTTAGTTTATCACCCTATAAGTTGTCACATTCATTCATAATTTTAGGTCTTTTGACTAAGTAGGTTTGCTAGTATTTTTTTTCATGAAAACGAGTAGCTAAAACAATAAGGTAGGCATTAATTAAAAAAAAGTGTTTGTAAATTTTAAATAAATAACTATTTCGCTAGCCTTTAGGTTATGAATAGAGCTAGTAGCCAATTGAGAACCTGATGTAGCCTAGTAACCAGATCGACACGCATCACAAATGTGTGCTTTTATGTCAAAAGGCTATAATGATATTCCAACTAAGCAGCTTACTAAAAACATGACTTAGTCGAGTAACCAGATCGACATTCATCACCAATGTTTGCCTCTGTGTAAGAATATTAGGTCCATGTCCATAAAAAGTAACAAAAAAAAGAATGTTTTCTAATAAAAACCTACCAAACTTGTAAGTAGCTTAAATTTTGATAAAAACAAACTTATGATTAGTTACAAAGTTTGATTGACCAAATAATTATTAATGTGTGTGTACAATTGAAAGGGGTGAATAAACATGACATTTAAGTTTTGATTAATATGTATATTTAATCTAGAGTTCCTAGATGCTGATTTTACATGTTAATAGTTTAAAACAACTTGAATAATTATGTTTAGAGGGAAATTTGTTTTGTGAGTTGAAGCCATTGCGTCATTATTTCATTGTGTGCTTTGTGCTGTTTTGTTTTTTGTTGTTTTGTTTGCTTTAGGACAAGCAAACGTTTAAGTGTGGGGATGTTGATAAGTGTAAATTACATCATCTTTTAGGGCATAGTTTGATTGTGTTTAGCCATTAATTCGATCATTTAGTATGTGTTTAGGTTAGAATTATGTTAGTTTGTTAATTATTTGTGTTTGTAGTGTTTTATGGGTTAGTACAAGCTTTTGAGCTTAAATATTATGTTTTTGAGGTACCTTGATATGTTTGCTAGTATTTCAAGGTCAATATCAAAGAACGGAGGAGTTTTGGAGGGAACCTGGGCCATAACATACTGCTACGATCATGACAGAAGCACTAGGATTGGCCCACAATTATGGCTTTCGTGCGACGATCATGACAGAGAGCTTACTCAAGAGACCACGATCGTGGCCAACGTCAGGACAAATGCAGGGACACTTCCAGACTCAAGTTTTTGAGGGACTTTATGGACTTCGAAAAAGACCCTAGGTTACCCTATAAGAAGAATAGGTGGTGAGCAGAAAAATGGAGTCTTCATTTAGCCACACTTGAAACCCTAAAGAGAGCATATTGAGAGAGAGAGAGAAGAAGAAGGAAGAGGAAGAAAGAGGAAGAAGAAGCGGTCTCGATGTGCTTCTCGGATCAGGAGGCTTTTCGTTGCTGTTGCCTTCCCAGATCGTCCATTCTAAGTTTCTATTTCCTTTTCGTTTCAATTTTATTCATGTACAAAGTTGGGATAAATTGTATGATGATAGATGCTAGAATGATGACGTTCTAACTCTCCTTGGGGCTTTTATTTTAATTTAACATTATCCGAGTTGATTTTGTGTTATTTGAATTAGGTATTGTGATTTGCTGCGTTTCTTGCATAATTTAGTAATAAACAGAGAGGGTGAACCAAATAAAAAAGGATTGAACTACATAAATTTTAATTAATAATACTTATGATGATATTGGTTGAAGTAATTAATTACATTAAGATTGATAATAAACATTTCAAAAAAATATTTTATTTTTATTTATTCTTATAAAATTTTTATCTTATTTATTATATTTTGGTTTAATAGCGATTTATTACCGGTTGAACCTCTAAACCTTAAATCTTTCCTTCGACCGGTTCGATATCCGGTCCAGTTTTTAAAACATTAACACTTGCATCTCTCCGGCGTCTGACTGTTGCGTCGTCGTTTTTTTGGTGATGTCCATTGTGCCTTAAATTAATTTGTTGCGTGCTCTCCCAGCGTGGATGGACCTGCTAGAGCGTGTTCACTGTGCTAGTGATTAAGTTTGCAAGCTCAAAAACCTGCACGCTGGTCTCCTGCATTTTTTAGTAAAACGCTGCACCTCACGTCTCTCGTCTAGCTTTGGAACTCTTTACTGTCTATTGTTGTTTTATTCTTTTGGAGCTGTCGTTTCACTGCTTTCCATTTTTCCTTCTTTGTATTCTGATTTTTCTTGTCTTCTTCTCGTTGTTATTTTTTTTCTTGCTCCGTGAACACAAGCAAACATAAATCTTCAGAAAAAGACTTAAATGGATTATTTTTGACTCACTTTAATTTCTTTGCTCTCAAATTGTACCTAAAATTAAATATGAATTAAAGTAAGTATCTTAAGCATTTGTTACGTCAATAATTGCTAAGTGTAAATGATTAAAAATATCAACAATTAAACACATATCAATCTTCTTCATCTTAGACGATTTGATGTATGTTTGTTGGTGACCCTTAACTCTAGAGATGCAATAGTCTTATATATATCAGATTTACCTTGTATTGGCTATGTTAACGTTGTAGCACATTAAGTATTGTATGTTGTTAGAACTGTTTGATTATTGTTAGCATAAGTTTGATCATTTTGAAATCTTGTCTTTATTATGGATATAGGGATTCGATGGCATTTTAGGCTTGTTAAAAGTCTAGTAAACCTTAAGTTTATTGTTCCTTTAACGCCAGTTACAATCCAAGGTTGGGTTATGACACCTAATCTTAAAGTCATAAAAATCTTGATAAGATCTTGATTGATTATTTATTTATTCCATGATTCTTAGTGTTTTATGATTATTTTGTAACTAAGATATTCATTTTGATTTAGGTAGCAAAAGAACGCAAAAGAAGCAAAATTAGCCTAATTTCATTATTTTTAATAGTTTGGCTATTGTTTGGTAATATAGCTTTTTTCTTTTTCATCCAAATTCTGATCGAGGAGATCCAAGATATTATGGAAAGCCTAAAAAGAGAGCTACAATTTTCATGCTTTGATTTTCCATAATCAAAAAGTATCAAGGTTGAATTCTCACTTAAAACTACTACTATTTCAAATTTTCTATGTTAAGTAATTGTGCTTTATTTAGTAGTCATATTTTATTTTATTTACTTCCTTACTTTATTAATTTTTAATAAGATTATTTTAGGACTTTTATTTTCTTAATTTCTTAGAAAATCATAGGTAATTTAAACCTCTTATTTTCTTATTAGGGGTAACAAACAACCAAAATTTTACCTTTTTCCTCTCTAGTGGGCTTGTGAATTTAAGAACTGTACAAGACTAGATCTGTTACTTCTAGTTCAAGGGGAAGTCGAATTTTAAAACCCCACTTATACATTAGTCGATTACAATAATGTTATTCATTACTCTTCTGCAAAATTCATTATTTTATTATAAGACTAGTGTTTAGGATTTTTGTTTGTTTAGTTTATCTTAGGCCTACTATCTTATTCATAAGCAAATTTATTGCTAGAATTAGGTTTGAACTTGTAATTATTATTGTTCATGATTCAAAAGTGATAAACTCGTGGTCATGCATCATGAGGGGTAACATAGCCTTAAGTTACACAATTCAAACTTGTGTAATTATTGTTTATACTAACTTTTTTTCTAATTCTTAATGTCATTATTGCATCAAATCTAGAGAGTTTGTTCCAGGTTTTCTATCAATTAAATATAATTAAAAAGCTTGTTTGTGTTAGACACAATTTAGGTAAAATTGGATTAATATAGCTTTTTTAAATTAGATAAATTTTATTGGACCAAATATTCAAAGTGTTGGATCCCGATTCCGGAACCCAACATTCTTAACAAAAATTTTGCTCTGATACCATAACTGTTGGGACTCGATCTCGGAACCAGACCCCAACCGAAAAAACGAAACAAACGAAACAAATCAGAAACGAAAAGCGAAACAAAAGCCAAAAAGCGTGCGGAAGCCAAACGAAAACGAATCGGAAATCATAAAGCGGAAACAAAATACAAAGCGGAAATCGAAGGAACGAATTTACAAAGTTTCAGAAACAGAGAAACCAAAACGATTCCATATGTAAATCCCGACATCCGAGAACGCAAATTTGAAAGAAACGTTGCGTTGGATACCATAAAGACACTTGATTTAAACCAATCCCAAATCGGTATAACTTTTTTTTATTCCTTTCATCTTTATTCAATCTTATACAAATCAAAACAAAATAATTTTCCCATTTGGAAACTTATCCTCAATCAGAACTCAATTCCAAAAGTTCTTCTTATACATTCATACATATCCCATAATTCATCGATTAACCAAAATCTCATTTGTCCTTTTTCAAAAATTTGGGCAGCATAACGGCTGTATTTTAAGAAACCCAAAAACCT
>JAOTBA010057790.1:0-12413 GCA_025629845.1 Erythroxylum squamatum | reverse complement strand
TGTCTTAATTTCCCTTTTGAGCTCACAAGTACTGTAATTTCGGGTCCTAACCCTTAATATGGGGACGGGATGTTACACCTAGCGAGGTACCTCTTTGAGGCGTTTGTTACTGGGGAATTAGAAAATTGTTTAATAAATTGGTAACCAAGCACTCCTTTGAGATGGAGGGGACAGTGGGGGGTTGATCCTAATTTTTGATTATTTCATTATGTTAACTGACTCTTTGAGCTAAACTTAGTAAAGATCGTGAGTGATGAACCATTCCTTGGAGCTAGTAATTGATTCAGTCACATGCTGCATTTTGTTTTGTTTGAATTGGTGTTCTATTTGCTTTCCTTGCTTTTGTGTTTTTAGTTTAATTTGTTTGAGGACAAGCAAGCGTTTAGCATAGGGGAGCTTGATAAGTTGTTGTTTTTGTTATATTTTAGATCTATTTTTTCATTGTTTTTATATTTATTGATGTGGAATTTCTTTAGTTTTTGTGAATTTGGTACTGCTCTCGTGTGTTTCTTGGAATTTGCAGGCTTGTGATTTTACACGGTCAACCCGTGTAAAATCACACGGCCCATGTGATTTGAAGCAAGATGCACGCAACTAACCCGAAGGTTACACGGCCAGACCGTGTGAAATCACACGGGCCGTGTATGACGGTTATTTTTTGACAGTTTCGGAAATTTAAAAGAGGAAAGACCGAAGAGAGAAGGGGGACTTTTGCACGGTAGACAATTGACAGAGGAGAAAAAGAAGATCGAGAAAGAGAAGAAGAGATCAAGAATCAGCGAGGAATAATTTGGAGATTGAGAGATTAAGATTCCCGACAAAATTGGAGTTCCTTTTTCTTCCTTTTTCCATTTTCTATTTCACCCTCCATGTTGATGTTAATAGCTCTTTTTGCTTTTATGATTAATTCAATTATGGACCTTTAAATTTTCTAAATCGAGGATGTTTGTTTCAACTTAGGAATTATGTATTAAACCTTATGTCTTTATTTCTAAATTCAATGTTAACTCAATTTTAGTAAAGTTATTTTGTCGATTATTGATCTGATCTTTCTAATCTATGGTTTTTAATTGAATATGGATGATGTTAAACTAAGTACTGAAAAGTGATGTTTAATATCTGATTTGCTAGATTAGATCTAACAGAAAGAAAATCTAGAAATAGAATTCTTCGTTAGCAGTACTTGAAGAATCCAGTGGTGTTAATTGGGTTGAATTTAGCTTTTAGCCCAGGAAACTGGTTTGAAAATTTGATTCAACACGTCGATTACTTCGAAAGAATTAATTGGCAATTGTTAGTTAATGTACTAGTTTAGCGATTTAATTCATAAGGAGGTATATGATTTCTTAGGTTGGAATAAATTCCTAGAATATTAGCACAAATCTTATTTATCGCGCATTGCAATTCTTTAATAACCAAACTTTTTTATTTGATTGCTTAGCAAATTTAGGAAGTATAAATTTAGTAATTTGACCTAGTCCTTGTAGATCGACACTTGACTATTGCAACATAATCTGTGCACTTGCAGAGGCTATCAGTTAACCTAATCGTTAGACGATATAATTTACCTTTGAACTTAAGTGGTATCTCCTTGTCATATAAAACTCCTGATGCACTTCTCCATTAAGCCACCCTAATCTAATACAGTGAACTATGTCTTCACAGATCTCTCCATTGCTTTGGATGATAGATACTAGATACTTAAAACACTCTTTCTATGGTATAACTTTTGAAACAATCTTTACCTCCACATTACAAGCCACCCTATAGCCCAAAATGTTACACCTTAAGTACTTAGTCTTAGTACTGCTCAATTTAAAGACCTTCGACTTTAATGTATCCCTTCAAAGTTTTAGCTTGACAATGACACCCTATTTTGTCTCATCCATTAAAACAATTTCACCAACAAATAACATACATCAAGGCACTTCCCCTTGGATATTCTTGATGAGCTCATCCATCATTACCGCAAACAAAAAGGGGCTCAAAGAGGAACTTTAGTGTAGCTTAAGGATGAAACAAAAGAGGGTGTTAATATCAAGCTAGAACTTTAGAGGGATACAATAGATTCAAAGAGCTTTAAATTGAGTAGGACTAAGACTAAGCACTTAGAGTGTAACTTTTGGATCACAATGTTACATCTTATATGGAGATCAATATAGGTACAAAAGTTATACCATTAAAATATTATTTTACCTTGGATCTATCTTGCAAAACAGTGGTGAGATAAATGGTGACATAATTTACTTTACCAAATTAAAGTGGCTTAAATGGAGGGGCACTTACAGTTTAGCAATTAGGCTAGCCATGCTCTCTAGGAGAGAGTGTGAAGAGGCAAGAAGATTTTACTTAGGGACTGTACAGAAGAAAAGGAAGACCCAAGAAGATTTAGAGGTGACTAGGAATAATATGACCCTACTAGAACTTATAAAGGATTTGGCTCTCAATAGAAAACTTAGTCAAACTAAGATATGGGTAAAGGACCCTACATAGAGAGGTCCTTCCCTTTTCTTAAGCCTTTTAAATCTTTTCCTTCGATTCATTTTTCTTTTAACCGACTTAAATACTTTTGTTTGTATTACTCGCTCCTTTAGTTATTTTATTTATTTATTATTTTTAATTGCTTATTTATTTTATTTGCTGCTTTGTTTTATTTATTTACTATTTATTTATTTACTTACCTTTATCTTTATCTTTATTGTGATTTTGATTTTTGATTTTTGATTTATATTTGTCTATGTATTTGGCTATTGTTTCTTCTAAACATTTTCAGAAAACCTTTTTTATAGGTCTATTAGAAATAGACTCTCCACTAGTTAGAGATAAGGTTATATATATGCTGGACCTACCAAAACCTACATTTTAAAGAGATTCTTACTGGAGTGTTATTGTTGTTAATTGTCCTAAAAAGCAACAGGTAATATTTGACCTTTTTAACATAAAAAGCCAATGTTGGTAAGCTTACTCAAAACAAAAATAAAAAAGCAAGCATAAAAGAAGTCGTTTTTGGGAATTCCTATATGACCTTGGCAAATTATCAATACCATGTCAATGGCAAAATCATACTCGCATACAACCTAAGCTTGCTAAGGGTCATCAATGTTAAGTACTCAGATCAATTCATTCACATCTCAGTTGAAGTCATTCACATCTCAAAAAATATATATATCATTTTGTATATGCTTCTAACTTTATTTTTTAAAGAACTGATCTGTTGAATGACCTGTGAGTATTCAACCTAGTATATTAACTCCTTGGCTAATATTGTGTGATTTCAATAACACTCTATTCTTCCATGAGGCAAAAGGGAATAACTTAGGGCTCAATCTTTATATTGATGGGTTTAGGGATTCTGTAAAAAAAATTACTGAAATATAATTGAAGTATAAAGGAAACCTGTTTACTTAGAGCAATAAACAATAATAGAAGTTACTTATTAGGAAGAAGTTAGATATATGGTGAATGCTTTATAGCTAAGCCAATTTCTAGCAAGCAAAGATAACTTCAGCGATCAACTCTCTTCAAATCACTCATTTAAATGGACAACCTTAGCATTAGATGAGCCCTTTTAGATTCAATATTTTATTAGTTAGCTTAGAGTATTTTAAAGAAGCAGTCTTTACGGGGTTATTACTAGCCTCAAAGGAATTTAATGACCATAGGCACATGAGAAAATTACAAGTTGAGCAGGAGGAATTGAAACTATTAGGTAAGCGATGGATAAATAACATGATGGAAAATATCAAGAAGGAGAGGGAAGCCCAAAAATGTTGATCCTAAAAACAACAACCTGAAGCAAATGGAGAAAGAAGCTTTGCTGAGATATAGTCATATAGATTCATTATTCTTTAGAATGGTAGAGATCAAGAGTGTAATTACTGAAAATTTGAGATGTGAATATGAGTTACTTTCTTAATGCAATTCTAATTAGGAAAAATATCAACAAAATACCCCCTACATTATATAGAAGGAACTACAAAGGATCATTTTCAATCACTTAAAATGTATAATTAGTAAAATAGCTAATGTAGCCTCTTCCTTATAAGAACCAACCACTTTCATATTAGGACAAATCAATAAAGAGTAGGATGAAAGTCTAACATGGCAATATAGAAGATGTTTGAGGCAACTTTCTCCAACTTGAACCGTAAAAAAGCTCTAGAGCTTAATGAGCTGAAGGCATTATTTTTAAAGAAATCTTGGCACTAGGTAAGAGATCGTGTCTCTAAGGTCATCCTGGAACTCCTCTCAAATGGAAAAAGATTAAATAGATGAATAGAACTTAGATTTTCTTTATTCCAAAGAAGATTATCCCTATCAATTTACAAGATTATAGGCTAATATCATGTTGTAATGTATGCAAAATCTTGTTGTTGCAGGAACTGATAAAGCATTATCACAAAACAAAGCTATCAAAAGTTGCACAATGAAAATAGACATTTAAAAAGAATTTTATTTAATTTCTTGAAACTTTATTCTAAATGCAATAGAGGCTTTAAGATACCCTTTACCTTTTATCAAGTCGATTGAGCTCTGCATAACAACCACTTCTTCTAGTATTTTGTTAATGGAGAAACTACTCAAACTTTAAGGGATAGGGGGATCATCTATCCTCGTACCTATTTACAATATTCATAAAGGTTTTTCCTAGATTAATTGAAAGAAATATCAAAGAAATGAGCAAATTCAATTATCACTATAAATGCGAAAAGGTTAAGCTCATTCACTGTTGTTTTACTTATTCACTGTTCTTTTACAAATGATCTAACCTTGTTGTGTGGAGCATATGTAAATTTAATAAGAGTTTTTATGGCAATAATGTAACAATTTAGTACTATATAAGGTGTAAAAATCAATTTTGATAGGTGTAGTATCTTTGTATCAGGAGGTGGTCCTAACTAGGCTGAATTTTAGGCAAGTATAGAAGGATTGAAACTTGAAAATCCTCCCTTTAAATATCTTAACATTATATTAATATCTATAACACTTACCTATAGAGATTGTCAACCTCTTTTTGACGTCATTAAGAGAATATTAAGGAGTTAAAACAATGAGAATCTTTTATATGCTAGAAGATTGTAACTCACCTGTTCTATTATAACTAATCTCTATATGCACTAGAGCTCATATCTCTGTTTCCATGTGCACTAGAGAAATCCATAAAGAACTTCTTATGGATAGGAGATAAAACAAAGCAACAAGAGTAAAAGTAAAATGGGCAGATATTTATGCGCCTAAAGTTTTGAACAATACGCTATTAACTAAAAGAAGGTGGAAGCTTATTGTGGACAAAAACTCTCTTTGGGGTAATCTGTATGCACACTCAATTTCCTAATGGGAAAACTTTTGGAGCTTCAAACCTTAGGTATACACATCTTGGACTTTACTTCAAATATTGAAACTTAGGGATATCATGAATCAATATATTAAATGTGTTATTGGTATTGGGAATGCTACTTCTTTTTAGTTTGGTAATTGGTATAGTCAAGGACCATTGTGTAAGATTCCTAGCATCCATAATCTTAAGCATATTTTGCCAATCAAAACCAAATTTAGGAAATTGGTAAATGGAAGAACCTAAAGTTGTCAGTTAAGTCTAATTTACCAGGTTATACTTCAATCCCACTAGAGAAAATTCAATCACGTGGACAACTTATAACTTAGGTTAGTTTAAGCATAAAATATGCTTGAGCTTATTAAGACCCTCCTTTCTAAAAGTTGAGTGCAAAACCTATTTTAGGACTAACATTGCATCCCAAAAGTTGTTTCCATCTTATGGTTTGTGTTGAAAAAAAGACTAATGACTCAAGACAAGGTCAGAGAAATTTTATTCATTAATAATTGTTGTTTTTGTCATCGATCAATAGAAACCATCAAATCTTTATTTTTCAAATATAGTTTCACAGTAGAAGTATAGAGGCAGCCTATACAATATTGTATTCGATCAATCATAGATGTTAAATGGGCAAATATCATTCACTGGGCAAGCAAGGCTATATATCATTCTAAAAGAGACATGAAGCGTTTCAGGATCACTTTTGACTGCTGCTTCTATGCAATTTAGAGGAAAAGAAATTCAAGAATATTCCAACAAATTCATCAGGATATGAAAACTTTGGACCTAGATGATTTCCCTACTTTTTTTCTATAAAAAATACTGCTCTTTAATAGGTGAAGGTTGCCTTCTCGGCTCTAATTCTAAATAAAAATGTGCTCTGATCTAGGTTGCCCCAACTCCCTTTGCAGTATCACATATAAATTTATTACGAAGCCAGTCTCAAACAATACATCTTTCTGGACGTTTTCAATAGCGAAATTTTAATTTAAAAGAATTCTTACATTTTAAAAACCGTTTAACATATACCCAACTTATTTTTTGTTTTAAAGAAGAATTTCACATTAACAATTACGATGCCAACTAACAAAGTGCGCCCGCCAATATGTTAGTTTGTCTTTTATCTTGATTTAAGGAGATGATCGAGAGTCCCTGATCAATGTTAGTGGTATCATTGAGTCCTCGTTCGTAATGGAGGTCTACTCTTCTGTCTAATGGCGGTTTGCCCGTCAACCATTTCCTAATGGTCTTATCAGTAGATGTAACCTGATAAGTGACAATGGATGACACCATTTGTTTTATTTTCTGGAAACAGTGCACCTTGTAAACCAAGTTCCTGGTTATGGTCCTTTTGAGATTAGTGGACCATGTTCAAAGTATTAGAAGGCTTATAATCATGTTGATGTTTGGTTTCTCCATACTCACAGAAGATTGGTCATTAAAGACTTAATTGAAACCCTCTGCATAAATATAATAATCTTTTTTCAAATGTTTAAGTGTTTCATAAAATAGTGGATTAGCGGTAACGTGGAGCGGTACTTAGGATTTTAAAATCTTTGTAAAATACATGGAACTAAAGCTCACATATGGTGATTCCCACGCTCCTATATTCAGCTTCAATAAAGGATCTAGAGATATTATGTTGTTTCTTAGTTTTCAATGAAACTAAAGAGAAATCCTGGAAAACACAATACTAGTAAGAGATCATCTAGTAATTAGACAAGTTGTTCAATTTGCATAACAATAAATAGAACAATAATCACTTTGATGGACAACCTTTAAAGTATGTAAGTGCATAAATTGCTACTTTTTAGCGATTTTTGTTAGGAAAGTCAATAAATTGACTCTAGTTTAACTGAGTGTAGAGTGTTAGGTCTAGTGAATCCTAAGTACAATAATCTTCCAACCAATCTTTTATATTATTCTAGTTATGGATGTAAAGGATCATTATCATAATTAATTTTTTGAGCTTTAAGAAAAAGAGTTGATTTAGCTTTTGTACCTATTAGTCCCATATTTACCAAAACATGTAGGACATATTTTCTCTAACTAATTTACAAGCCTTGAGTTGATCTAGCTATTTGTGATCCTATAAAATATTTAGTCGGTCCGATATCTTTTATAATGAACTGTAGATGAATAAATTTCATCACAGTAAAAATGTTATCCTCTGATATTCCTATAATAAAAACATCATCTATATATACAATTATTGCTAATAAGTTTCATTCTTGTCCTTTAATAAACAAGCAACTATCATGAGATGAGTGATGAAAGTCGTGCTAACGAAGTTGATGAGTAAACTCCCAGTTCCCTTGCCTCAAAACTTGTTTAAGACCATAGAGGGATCTGTTTAATTTACAAACTTGACCAGTTGCTGCTTTTTTATATCCTTATGGCGGCTCTGTATAAAGTTCTTCATCTAAGCAACATTTTAAGAAAGCATTGTTTATATCTTATTGATGAAGATGTCATGCCTTAGCTACTATAATTGCTAAGAATGTTCTTATAGTCGCCTTTTTTTGCTACTAGTGGAATATATCATAGTAATCTTCTCCCTCAACTTGGTTATAGCCCTTTGCCACTAATCTTACCTTAAATCTATCCACAAATCCATCACATTTGGACTCGACTTTGTATAGCCATTTATATATTAAAACTTTCTTTCTAGGAGGCAAGTATATTAAATCCCATGTCTAATTCTCTTTTAAAGCCTTCAATTATGCTTACATTACTCTTTTACAATTTTCATTAGTTTTACTTTGACCATATGAATTTGGTCATAGTAGCTAAAAAAAGACATGTATGCAAGGGACATATTGGGTGAATATAATATATAGATAAGTTTATGGTATATGAGGTAATAATTGATCTGTGCTTACAATAGAAGTAAAAGATAAGATGGATTATGCATTGTTTAAAACAAAATCTTTCAGCCATAAAGGTCGGTATTTAGTTCTATTTCTTTTCCTAGTAGGATTCATTTCAAGGTGTAGTATGCAACTATGGATCTCAAGGTTAACATGTTTTGTATGGATAATGTTATCAAGATTTTGATCAGGTTAAAGGAATTTTAGCATCATTAATTTATGGTATATGAATTTCTACATTTGAAAAAATCACATTTAAAGGCATATGAGGAATATTTCTATATCAATTTGATATAGATAAGAAAAAATATATTCATAAAATGTAACATCTCTACAAATAACAATCCTTTTAGATTCCATATCATACACTCTATATGCCTTCTATCTCTTAGAGAACAAAAATGGTCTTAAAGGCCCTAGGTTCAAACTTTTCCTTGTGAGCAAAAATGTTTGCAATAAAACAAAACGAATGGAAGGTTACAAGGAAAAAAATAATATATTTCTTTATAACAGAGGATTTGTAAGGTATTGTTTAAGAGATAGAAGAAAAAGGTAATCTATTGATGAGTTGTGTGGTTGTGAAAATGGCTTGTCCTCAAAATTTAATAGAAAGCATTAGAGAGCTCTAGCCACTTATAATAAGTACTGTCCATGCTTTCTCTTCACAACCTTATTTTATTACGGAGTGTTTACATAAGTCATCTGATGGATAAGATTAAGAGTTGACATTAAGTTTTGATAAGAAGTATTGGCAATTTCTATTCCATTGCTTGTTCAAATGATCTTAGCAAACATATGGAATTGATCTTTAATTAGTTAAAAAAGTTATGGAGGGTTTTAATAGTCTGGTGTTTATATTTGAGAGGGAAAGTCCATTTAATTTTGCCCAAATCATTTACTATAATTAAAAATAATAAATTAAGTTGATTTAATCATGTTTATAAGGTCCACCAGAGATCTATATGGATAAGATTAAAATAAGCATTAGTGTAACTAGATCTGCTTTAAAAGGTTACTATTCTCTACTTGGACAAATGACATATATTGCACGGAGAATTTGTTTTAGTAAAGTGATCCTTTATTATAATCGAATGTTTCATTACATTTTCAAAGGCACGGCCTAACTATTGGTGGAAAATAACAATGGTATTTACAGAGATGACAAAGAGGTTTAGAAATAATTTGAAGATATATTACTTAATAGTTTCTAGTAAATAAGAGGTTTATTCAAGAATATATAATCTTCCTATCACTTTTCCCACGATAAGCACTTCTTTTATTACTAGGTCATGTATTATGTAAAAGAAGGATAAAAATTAAACTTTACGTAAGTAATAATGGTGAGCTTATTACTAGACAAGAGATTGAACTTAGACGGGGGTATATGTAAGGAACTGGTTAAGGCTAATCGATCACTTAGATAAATGTCAACTATATAATAAACTAGCTTTATAGATCTATTAGGGAAGTGAACATGTATAAAATCGTCAAAAGATTAGTTTCTCGTCAATTTTAAGTCTATACACATGTGAATAGAGGCTCTTATATTAACAATCTAATAACAAAATTCAATCAATTCAAGAGAGCTAAGAGTATGATTAAGAGCAATACATGTTTAATCTTTAAAGCATGAAAAATTAATTACATGTCTTTCAGCTCTTGCTTTCCTTGTCTTTGAAAATTTTTATCAATCCCATATTGAATCATGATTTTTAATTATATTTTAATCCCTTTTTAATGCAGGTTTATTCATTTCACTTGTAAAATTAATCATATTTGTAAATGACTTTTTCCCTTCCTTTCCTTTCTTCTCTTTCAACTCTTTAAACCATTTTAGATACCTCTAAAATTTGAAGAGTGATTCCTTTGTGTGCTTATCCATGTTGCAATAATCATAATATAAGTTTGATTTATCAATAGGTTCTTTCTTCTATGTTGTACACCTCCTTCTTACATTTTTATATTTTAAAAGTAATTGCATTCTCTATCGTGTTAGTGAAATTTTTATTCACTTCTTTTTGTTTCTCAACTCTTAAAACCATTAATTATGTCTTGTTTACATTATACAATAGATCTATAGCCAAAATTTTATTCATTACATTATTATAAGTCTCATTTAACCCCATCAAAATTGCATTAGTTTATTCAAGATCTGCAATCTGCTTCCCTTCTCTACACTTATGTCGAGGGATCGATGTCAAGTAAGTTAGTTCACCTTATATATTCTTCAACTTTGTAAAATACTAAACCATATTCATATTTCCTCGAGATATTGAACTTAACTTTTTTTGGATTTGACATAGAAGTGGTTTATTATATTCATCATATCCTTCTTCCAATTTCCTCCATAAATCTTTTGCAAAAGTTGTACAAAGAAAAACTTTAACAGTATCCTTTGAAATTGAATTCAGAATCTAAGAAGTTATCATGCAATCCACTTAACACTAAAGCTTAAACTATTGTGAATCATCCTTCGACTTCTTACTCCTTCCATATATGAATTTGAACTTCAACTTCACTCCTAATGATATCTTTATGGCTCAAGTTTATGATAGATAGTTGCTTCCATTTAACTGAGTATTAACTAGGATCATTCCTAGACGATCGAATTCTTGGAGCTATAATGGATTCCTATTATCATTTACTCCTCCTTCTCTCTCAAATCTAATATTCATTCCTCTCAAATCTTCTGCTATTAACAAAAAATATTGATCTTAGCTCAACTTTAGGAAAGAAATTAAGAACAAGCGAAATAAGAAGAATTTTTCATAAGATCTCTTTTGTTCTAATACCATGTAGAAAATTCTCTACAACTCTATTGATCAATTCTATCCAACTCTAATGATCTCCAACTAGTTTTCCTTTATGTACATCGAATTTGTTACCTCTCCTTATATTAATAACCACATGAAAACATATATATATAAGTTGATAGTTACAGTAGAAAAATAAGTCAAGCCAAATTTTAAAGGAGGGTAGTTTAGGAATTTTTAGGAAATAGAAAATTCGGGAAGCTTAAATTAGTGTTCTTGTGCGAACGAAAATTATGAGATTGTTGGAAGTCTAAGTTGTTAACTATTGAGATGGGTTGTTTAGCGTCCTCAATCGTCTTTTCAATCCAACCACTACAAAAATAAATGGTTGCCTAAGCAACCATCAGTTGGCCACCTTGTCTTCTCCCCTGTTGTGTCGTTCCTTCTTAACTGTAACCCTAGATCTCAACCAAGTTGATCAACACTTTCTGACCACCCAAAGAAGCCACAATGATGAGGCTTACTAAATCGGCCCTTGCTACAATCAACCTGAATGGTTGAGGGTAGAAAACCACCTTGCTATCTCTGGAAATATTGAAGGAAGAAATATAGAAAGAAACAGAGAAGAAGAAGAAAGTAATGAGATGTAGAGAGAAAAATGAAGAGAAAAGGAAGTATATTTTATATTCCCCAAAACTTGGTTAATACTCCTCTCCCCTTTTTGTTACAGGCTTAACAACCTAAAATTCTTTCGAATCTAAAATAGCTAACTCTGGAACATCGTGGAAATAAAATAAAGGAAATAAACAGAAATTAAGGAAATGGCTTCTACACCTTTGGTAACAAACTTCTTCCTTTATTTTCTTAGGCTTGTAATTACGGAGTGGATTCTCTATATTTTGTAGGGTGCATGTGTTGATGGATGTGATCTTTCATTGTGTTAACCTTTGGTTTGATTATGCTGGCCTGGGACTGTGATTGAGTCATGACAATTCTCGCCCAAGTCTATCCTTGTCCTCAAGGTAGGATAGGGCTTAATCAACTCTGAATGATCTTCACGAGTATCTTCAGATATGTCTAACCTCGACCATTGGACTAAGACTTTAGTCACTGCTTGATTTCTTTCTTTGACCATCTTCCTCTCTATTATATCCATTAGTTCTAAATTAATCTTACCCTTTGGTTCAACTAAGGGTAATTTAGTAATAGGAACAATTTGGGGTCCAATTTGTTTCTTCAATTGTGAAACATAAAAGATAGGGTGGATTGATGAGCCTTTTTGAAGTTGTAACTGTTGGGGATCGTTCATCAGCAGGCGTCGAACGCGTGCGCAACGGAAGAGCAGACCATCTGCTCGGAACGTCCCCGAAATCGCCAAGATCAGTGTCGATCGACGAAGCAAACCATTAACGCCCAAAGTAGAACGTCTCTGACGGTATCCACGCAGAGATTGGA